>CAXHUQ010001521.1:0-20314 GCA_964020085.1 Micromussa lordhowensis | reverse complement strand
TATTTTATCCTCAGTCTGCATTTTACCCCTGGTCTGCAGTCTGCATTTTCCCCCCGGTCTGCAGTCTGCGTTTTGCACTGACCGACCATTTGGTCAAATCTTTGCATTCACTGGCATTCACCTGTAAAGGTCTACTGTAAGTTTGCCATTCTTCAGAGTGCTTTCAGAGTCATGTTTCAAAGTCAAAGGCAATGTTTCTGCAGTAACTTTCACGGCTGTTTCTTGCTCAAACTTACAACTAAAGCATGGGAAGCCAGATCTGAATGTGTTCCTGTTGTAGAAAGAACCCTTTTCTGTTCAAAGGTAAAAATTAGTTTCAGTTCACTGCTGGAAAGATTGAGGAGTTTTAAGATATCACTTGCATTTCTCTAAATACAAGTAATTCAACAGCAATTTCTCTCTTTTCAAAGATTTCGGCCAGATATAGAATGAAACTTCTAGATTGTGGACTTTTTCACTTTCTAAAAGAATGCATACAAATCTCTGGAATGACGCCAAATAAGATGCAAAACTTGATACGCATGTTGAAATGAAACTTGTCAACCATGGCGACCATATCGTATCCCCTTGTCCTGATTACCCATCACGCAATGTAGACCATAAAGGGGTCTTTGAACTTGCGCTGAAACCCTTGCCATGCTGACCACTGTTGCAGACAGTACATTATGTAATTCAAGGAAGCATTTGCTGTTTTACATGTAAGCCAAAAACTTTCAATATTCTTTTGCGCATGAAAACTGCTTCATGTATAAATTTTACCAAACAATTTGTCTCCACTGGTGTTTCTTTGGGTGAAATGTTACCACTTTGTGTTTACTCCCTTACAGAGAGTGACTTTGACTTACAGATTTTACTCTGTCTTATGCTAGACTATTTTACTCTTCAAAGGGAGACCCCTTAGGGCTTAAAGGGTTAAATTACATTATTGATTGAGGCTGAAATGGTAACTACAGACCTGTATAAAAAAACATTTCAAAATTGACTGTACTGTTACGTTCTTAGAAGACATGAAACATCCTTACATGTATTTGCGTTAATTCATTTTGAACCTCCACCTCTGCCTTGAGAATCAAACCCTCTGAAATCTAATCTGTTCATTTCCAAACAGTAAGAAGATCATTAAATTTTCTTCCATTCTGGGAGTTAATTACTGTATTCTGCAGCAACATTTCTTGTTTCAAAAATCAAGGAGATAATACTTTGATGGTGAAAAGAAATAAATACCAACTTGCAAATTTGGGATCAGGCTATTTAAAAACAACAACAACAAAAAAAAACACCATAACTGTTTTCAGTGGTTGGTTTGCTCAATACGAGGACCCTTCCTGGTATGATAATACAATTTTGTTCTGGCTGGTCAATTGTAGGGCTCAACACTAACTTTTTACATCGATGTCCACTTTGGAAGGTAGATTTCAACATTTATTCCTTGTACCTCAAAATTTGCTTTCCACAAGGGATCATAGTATCATCACAGTTGCTAACCGTAGCAAGAAAAGTTATTCCTGTCGCATAGTACTTTATTTTTTCATGGTATTGGTAATATTTAGTCACTGAACTTTTCACCATTAGCATAATAACATTAATTTTTGACATAAATTAGTTCTTCTTAGTATTGAAAAACATAATGTAACCTCATTCTCAACTTGAAGAATACACAGCTGATTGAAGCCAGAAAAATAGTCTAACATTATTGACACTGTACAGTGTAGTTTCTAGGCAGTATTAAACAATTTCTCTCAAGTCTAGAGTCTGCTCATTATGATCCCTAATTCTAATGACTTTTGTATATTATTGGCATATCTTCTAGTACTTCTCTTTTCTTTTGCTTTTGTTTTTTTTTTTGCTTCCACGCATTTCACATGTCAATGGCTTTGGGCAAGGCTCTCAAAACATTAGAGTTCATAAGAAGCTATTACAGTGCAGGGCTCGAAATTAAAAAAAAATGTCTGGTTGCAATTTGCAAATACTAACGAAAATTTGGTCACAACTTTGAAAATTTTAGTTGCGAAATTAATTAAGGCCATTCAGTTAAGAAATAAGTGATCATAAGTAGATTTTGAAACAATGAACGCTTTAATTCCCATTGTTTCTACAGCTTTCAGGTCATTTTACAGGGCCGGGTTGTTCGAAAGCAAGTTGACGTTAACCCAGGGTTAAATGTTAACTGAAGCATTATGTTTTCTTGTTTAAAAGTGTTTTTCACCTCTAAACAGAACACTTCACAAAAAAATTACAAAACTGAAATCAAAATTGTCGCTAACCCTGGGTTAGCTTAATCAGGCTTTGAACAACCCGGCCCAGAACATTTAGCGTCTTAGTGAAAAACACTACCGAGTCCATCTAAATGATCAAGTTGAACCTGTGTTCCGTTCCGTAAGTTAAGGCACATAAGTGCCTGCTATTTTAGTATAGATTTCCAAATCACAGCTGGAAACTGCAATTCTTACATGTAAATGCCTCCAGTCTCTGCAAAATAACATAACACATGTACTGGGCGGAAATATTAGCTTACCTAACAAAATTCCTATAGTTTTACCTTTCGAAGGTTTTCCACCGATGACAAAGCAAGTAACGATTCTTTTTGTATTAACTTTACACCTTAAGTTTCAGGGGCACACAGTGATTATTCAAAGAACCCGGAATGGCTGAATCGTTCAATATGAATACATGCAATGACTCACGCACCACGTAATACATTACATTGTATAATTTTGAACTAGGATGAGGAGTATGTTGGAGTGGATTTCTGGAGTTTGTTTGGCAGAGGTAAAGAAGTTCTTGAACGCAAATTAAAGAAGCTGAAAGTCGGAACAGACGATGATCCTCCAGACATGAAAGCTGCTTTAAGAACATTTGATTTCCTAATGCATGCCTTTGAAAGCCTATATGAGGAAAGCAATGAGGAAAGCAAAATGGAGACAGTGAAACTCGATCTGCAGGACTGTTCAAGAGAAATTGATACCAATGTGATAATTGCCAATGAACTTATTGCTCCTCTCCTGGGTCCTGAAGGAATCATTGTCCTAAATTCCCACCATGCATCATCGTCAGAGTTACTGAGGGTAAAAGAACCATCAAAGTTACAGGTGGCGTCAGCAACTGGTAGCTGGAGAGGACTTGGCATTGGTAAGTGTAACATAGCTACAGCTTTACAACGGTATGAGATGTTGTTATTGAACATTATATGATATGCAGCATTTTTATAGCGCTTTATGCTTTATCCTGACGCTCAAAGCACTTTACAACACTTTGTGAGGGACTTTGCCAGACTGCTTATTTAGGCGCAAATTGCAGCCACACAGTTCAAGGGAATGAAGCGCATTATATGAAACGATGGAAACGGTGGTGATGAATATTTAATGATAACAAACAATAGACTGCACATATGAATAATGATTGAGACGCAAAATGTTGGTACACGTTTAAACTGCAGTTGTCATTTGTATGAGATGTCTAGTGCATTTCCTACCAAATGTATATGAATAGTAGCCTCCTGTAAGACTCCTCTGTGTAAAATTACTTGAGTAGAATGTATGGCTATTGTTGTACATGTGACAAACCAAGCCAAGATTCTTCTGACGACCAAGAAATCAGTTGCTATTGTCTACAGAGTGTTTATTAGGGAATGGACTCAGTAGACAGTCATTCCACGTTCCCAAGTAGTTTATACATGTACACTTGTATTCTGATGGGCCAGTCTGGCTGACTGCTTGGGTAACAGCTGTATGACCACCCAGGAGTGTACATGTAGTTGACAAAAAGTCCCCATCAGCACAAGACCTGGCATGTGTTCCTCAAAAGTCTGGAAATTTTTTTGGGCCTGAAAAGCAATTTGCAAAACTATGATCTACTTATTCTAAGGAACTGGCCTTTTAACATGTTTTCAAGTCTTAGATAAAAGAGGTTAGGCTGATCACAAGATTTCATCAGTGAAAACGTCATTTTTAGGGATCACAGATCACAGGGAAATAATTGGCACCTGAAATTGACCTGTGAAAAGTCTTGGAGCTTTCAAGAAATGCACACCTGGGCTCAGCCCATGCAGCCCATGGACAGTGTAATAACAGCGTGGTGGTACAATAATTGGGCTGGTGCCTTATCGTGCAGTCTCTATTAGTAATATAAATGAGCGCATTGGTGTACAGCTATACAAAGTAGGTACAGTACAGGTATTTTTTAAAATTCGGGTTTAGAAAAACTTTCTGCTTTTGAAAACACTGAGCAGACATAACATTTTCATTCAGGACACCCATCTGTATGGCATGGAGAGGTGGACATGATGATTGTTCCAAATGATGAAAGTAAGTTTTAACCTGATTATTTTTTTTTTGGCTAAAAGACACAAAAAGATGCACCCTTAATTTTCAAGCTTGATCTTGTTAAGGTTACAAAATTAATGGAAACATTTAGATAAATACTTGCTTATAACTACTTGAGCCTAAACTGGGGCAATATTATGGGCCAAGTTCACTGAGGAACAATGCTACACTTTCCTTTTTGACATTAGTGTACTTCATACTTGTAAACAAAAGCACAAGAGTCAACAAGGAAAAAGTTGCACATCCAATGAAACTGAGAACTGTCATACAGTACCGCTCCGCTCAGAAATAAGCGAACCAAAACATACGCGAAATACGCGAATGCTCATACGCGTATACGCGTATGCTCATGCGCGTATACGCGTATGGCCATACGCGTATACGCGTATACAAAGTATACGCGTATGCTCATTAGTATTTATGAGCTAGATTATTGTTGCTTTCTTTGTAATACTGTAGATAAATGTTGTTTCAGTGGCCCGGTAATACTGGAATTATTTGGGCTGACTAAATCGCTACGTGCCAAATACGGTAGGACTAACCACAGTTTCACAAAATTTTTTATATAGAATGCGTTCTGTTGCGTTACAGTAATTTTATTGCAATAAACACTCATTGCACAACATATCCAGAAAAACTTGTAGTCAGGTTTCCATCAGAAAATTTTACCGTTCGTTTTAATCATTGACTTCATCTTGCTCCAAACAGAACCATTTCACATCTTGTCGTGACGCTTCGAAAAACGGCAGAGACAAAAGCAACTAGCCGTCGCCTGTCTACAAGATTCACGGCAGTAAAGTTTCACGATGCATCATAAATACTTCAATAAAACATTGTTTTGCAGATGGAGATCATTTCATTGTTGAAATCACCGATTTATGCTAAATAGAACCAGAGACGCCGTCAAAATTTTCACTACACTTCTTGTCGCGCGACGCGTCAGTCGACAATAAGCAAGCGACCCTTCGGCGCATACCGAAAGATAAACGTCTTTTAAAGTTTCTATTGCAAAAAGTTAATACCTGTTTGCGGCGCATCGTAAAAACCTCAACGAAACATCGTTTCGGCGGATAGGGATCATTTCACTGTTTAAATCGCCGATTTATGCCCAATAGAATAGAACGAATAGAATGAAAATATCATTATTTTCACTACTTGCCGTGACGCTTAAAATCAATAGAAAATTAGCAAGCGACTCGCCGGCGCGTGCTGAAAGATGAAAACTCTTTACATTGAAAAAAAAAACTGATACCGAGGATACCTAAACTTCGAGCCAGGATCCGAGCCAGGATCCGAGCCAGGATTCGAGCCAGGATCCGAGCCAGGATTCGAGCCAGGATCCGAGCCAGGATTCGAGCTAGGATCCGAGCCAGGATCCGAGCCAGGATTTGAGCTACGATGAGCTTTCTCCGCTATTTTGAACTTGACCAGGGCTCAAAATAATTTTTGAACGGTGGCCGGTCGTGTTGACCGGCCAAACCAATTTTAGCTCGGTCATGTCTCGTTTTTGACCGGTCAAAATATTGAAAATGCTTATTTTGAAGAATTTCCCTATTAGCCAAAAATATCGCCTCATATGCACAAAAAATGTGTTGTTAAAGAGGATAAAAGTTTTAATCGCTAAAAGTATCACTTAAATATGTTTGATTTTCATTTCCACAGACTGCATTAATTCTACTCGACATGAAACTTGCCTGGGTTAACAACAATGAAAACTCGCTATATTATTTTATTAGAAATGCTCATTTTATCGTAGTTACCCTGCACATAATTGTATATTAACTTACCACTTACGCTGAATGTGATTTTGGTTGTAAACACTTGGAGTTTCTACCAAACACTAATAGGGCTGCATAGGCTCGTGCTACAAGCGAAAGATCGCTGCCTTCTGCCGCTCAGCGTGCTCGGTCAGCATGTAGGAAATAAACTAAAGAAACGCTAACGAGGACAATTAAATCTGTAACTGCGACGTTGATTGATGCGATGTTCATTGTTGTTTAGTCTGCTTAGCGTATTTACAGAGGTTGATGTTTCCTGTGTTAATTTTTAGCAAGCCGCTAAGACGCCACAGCATTCACGAAGCCGACGATCATAACTGTCTCATCGGTATTCGCCTATTTTGTAACTACAAGCCGCAGAGATATTTTATTACTTCACTGTTTATATTTTCCGGAAACAAAGGAAACATTTTTTTCTAGTGAATTATTTGGAAACCGCGTACTTGACCGGTCAAAATGACCGCCAAACCCAAATTTTGTCCGGACAAATAGTCATCTTGGCCGGACATTGTCCGGTGACCGGCCGTTATTTTGAGCCCTGTTGACATGCCACATAACCAGGTTTCCTTGTTTGTGTTTCCGCGTAGTAAGGTAAGGTGAACTTTATTTCGCCAGGGAGGCCGATATTCAGAGGAGCCCTGGACTAAAAATATAATAACTGAAAATACAAGTCACAAGGCAGGTGGAGTAATGCGTAGGAGGCGAAGGTTTTTTTTAGCGCCAAGTCTATTCGAGACTTCTGTCTTTTATGCCCGTTTTTCGTCCCAAGATTGGGATAGAGGTATGCGTGTTCTGAACCTCTAAACACTCTTTGTTCATGATTATCGTTTTTTAAAAAAAATGCGAAGTAGGATATTCTTCAAGTAGGTGAAGTGCTAGTCCCTGTGCTCATCAGATGTCAATATTTTCGTTAACTTCCTGTAGGGGTAACTAGGGGCGTATATGAACTCCTTTGCAGGGTAGGCTGAGAAATTGTTTCCTGCCCACTCCCCATAGATTTCTTTGGTGCCTGTTATGTTTTTGTCCTTTGCATATTCTAGGGGGTAGCGGAAGGGCTTGTTTTGATCGCAACAAAGATGGCGTCTTCTTCTAGATGCAAACTTCTGTATTTAGAACCAAAACACACCCTTAAAGAGATCAAAATGGCAAGGAATAAGCATCAAGAAGACTCGACCGATGGTTAAGAGGGCGATAACGACTTACAAGCAATGATATCGTCCTTCGGGCTACAAGGCCTGCCTGAGTAAAACCAAAACAATGCTACGGAACATCATAAATGGACTTTCTCCTGCTGTCTCCTTCACGGTATGGGAATATTGCTAGTTCAACCAAATGTATCGCTTATTTAAAATTAGCATTCTCTTCTAGAGGAATGGTTTTGATGTTATTTATGATAGCAGAAATGCACTTTTCGAGAATGCTTATTGTAGAGAATAAGCACTCCCAAGCTAGAGATTATATATCCTCGAATACTGGGAGGTTATCTATTGTTTCGTATCGTTCAACTAGTGATTTTCCTGCCATAGTAACTCGGATTAGTTACACTCAGATTTATTTATTTGCACCGCTATTTAGTTGTTACGTGTTGGACTATCTAATAAAGAATCCTGGCTCGGATCCTAGCTCGAATCCTGGCTCGGATCCTGGCTCGAATCCTGGCTCGGATCCTGGCTCGGATCCTGGCTCGGATCCTGGCTCGGATCCTGGCTATATTCTTAGTTTATCTCACTGATACCTGTTCGCGGCGCATCATAAAAACTGCAATGAAACATCGTTTTCACCGTTTAAATCGCCGATTTATGCCCAATAGAACCGGAGATATCATTATTTTCAGTACTTGACGTGATGCTTAAATCGACAGACAATTAGCAAGCGACTCACCGACACGTGCATAATTAACTAGTTATGTTCACGGTGCAGATAGAGAACTCCGATAATACATGATTTCTACAGATAGAGATCGTTCCACCGTTTAAAATTGTTGTGTTCGAACGCCCAAATAACGAGGCTTTCAGTGGATTAAAACGGCCGACCGAACTTTATTGCAACTAACCTACAACTACATTATACATGTTTACTTGATTATTTATATCAAGCGTCCGCCCGTGAGAATCGCGTGTTTACAAAGACGGTATTGCGTAACCGCACATACTATATTACGTAACCGCACATTCTAACGGTCCCTATTGGATTCCTATTGTTGATATAAATAAATAATTAACACTATAACAAAAATCACCGATTTACGCCAAATACAACCGAGATATTTTATTTCACTTCCTCTCCATTGACGCAAAAGCGGCTCAGCAGAACATGTCAACAGCGGCACGAGGTTATTGAGAATCTTGGCTCACTATTTGTTTACCGTGAATAAAAACTTTAGTCAATTTGCTTCACAATACTTAGTGATACTCTTGTTAAAGCTACGAACTTAGATGCGAAAACAACGCTTTTTAAACTGAAAGAAAGTGACGTGTTGTTTACAAACTCGCGCTATATTTAGCAGGAATAGTAGCCGGCGAAATGTGTCGCGAATGTGTTCCACGAACGAACCATTTCTTTCTGAACCAAAACTCCTTCGGGTGGGAGAAAGCTTATTGTTCAAACACAATATTTCGCTTGGATATATTGCTCGCTTCTAAAGCAATAAAAAGATCGTGACGCGGCTTTTCCGCTGTGACACTATTTACACGGCATTGCTAGACTTTATCGGAGTGTCTCCCATGAACTTCGCCGTAAAATGAAACAAAATGTATGCTTAGCGGATTATATTCTTTTCCTAAACAGGGAGAAAACCAAGCAGTCGTCGCAAGTAGGCAGTGATAATTACTCGACCGGTGGCTAATTGGTAAATCTTCAAAGCGAACTAGATTGGAAATAGAAATATGATAGCTTCATTGAAGATGTTTTTACAATATGCAAATTTGGCTGTAATCGAACGGCTCTCGCTTTTTGAGTTTTCCTAACAAAACTACAGTAGTTATTGTTTTGTCCAACAATACTTCACAAAAGAAACAGTTAGAGGTGAATAACAAAGAAATACCTATACGCGTATAGTCTTACGCGTATGCGCGTATTGTCATACGCGTATACGCGTATAGCCATAGACTGCGTATGCGAAGTTCGCTTATTTATGCCAAGCCAAATGTAGCAATATTCAATATTGCTATATTTATTCAATTTAATCCTTATTCATTCAATATAATTTTCCTATTCATTCAATTTAATCTTCGTTCATTCAATTCAATTCCAATAGTCATTCTATTCAATCTTTACTCTTTTAATTCAATTTTCAGATCTATTCAACTTAATTTTTGTATTCTTTTGATTCAGTTTCGATATTGGTTCAATTTAATTTCTGTGTTCATTCAATTCAATTTTTTTATTAATTCAATTCGATGTCCAATTCATTCGATCCAATTTTCATATTCATTCAATTCAATCCGTCTTTATTCATTCAATCTTCGCACTCATTCATTCAATTTGGGGGTCTGGGTCGAGAAGTCGCGGGGCACTGAGACTTTCGCGCGCTTTGAAACCTCCGTCTTTAGCTTCGGAAGGTTTGTTTTTCTGAAGTCTTTCTGTACAGTTCTTTCGCTTAGACAATGGACGAAGAAAAGCTACAGAAGGCAGCTGATCTTCTAAAAGATGCTTCAGACGTACTGTTAAGCGTTCGCAATAATTCCAATTCGAATACAACCTCCAGAACCTCTCCAACAATAGCTCCGGGTTCCGTCGCCGAAACCTTGCTACGAGCGAGATCCATGATGCAGACAAGTTCAAACAGTGGATTGTATCGTAGACTCAACAGAAATGAGCGATTGAGAGCAGCAACCGCGTCCACTGTATCAGCGAAGAATAAGAAGAGCAAATCAAAACCTGTGGAAAAGAAACCATTTGAATTTGCCTTATTAAGGGCCAACTCTGAAGAAAGTGACGAGGAAGGTGAAATTGAAACGCTCAGAAAGGAAAAAATCATCGAAAGAGGTATGATAGAGCTTAATGAAGATGATGATGAGTCAGGTGTGCGTGCCAAAATAGCATCTTCTCTCAAGGGTCAATATAGCCTGCTGGGGCCAAATGATTTTGACTTTGTCAAGGTAACCCAGAAGAGAATTTCAGTGCTAAGGCTGGGAGAAAACACTGAATACAACTACGGTGTTGTTAAGAAGCTGGCTGGGCAAGGACTGCTCTATGTTCGTATAAAACAGGCATTTGATTTTGTACTTAATGAACATGCTGAGTTAGCACAAGACGAGTCTCCTCCTATTGACCAACCTGTCAGCGAGTCTTACCAGCCAATTCAACAATCCATCAGTGGCATCACATATCAAACAGCTGGGTCTACCAGCACAAACACTGCTCAAAGGGATGGGCACACTCTTCCCACCACAGCTACCTTACAAACTGGGCACACTCTTCCCACAACAGCTACCTTACAAACTGGGCACACTCTTCCCACCACAGCTACCTTTCAAACAGCAGGGCTCATTAGTACAACCACACCTATCTGCCAAACAGAGGGGGAGGATAATGGATCTGAGTTCTATGAAAAAATCATTTCTGAATTCCCTGCAAGTGTCATAGTAGAGCCTACAGAAATGTTGCGATACTTGCAGAGGAAGATAGTGAGAGGTCGACCATTGGACATGACAGATGATGCAGCAATACTCATGGGAGACACTAATTTCATTGCTGTTGACCGTGACAACATCTTGGACACAACATTTGAAGAGCTAAAAACAGTACAGGATCCAAGAGTAACCTTTCAAGTTGATTTTTATGGTGAAATGGCTCAGGACAGTGGAGGTCCTAGGAAGGAGTGGATCAGACTTTGTAACCAAAACATCAAGACAAAATACTTTGACCATGGACTTAAGGAACACTTAGCAGAGGAGTACTTTTTCGTGGGACAGATGGCTGCTATTGCACTTCTGCAGAATGGTCAAGCACCAAAGTATTTTTCTGAGGATCTCTTGAATGATATTTTTGTCAGTGAAGAGAGAGAATTGTCACCATGTGTCTTGAAACTTCGTCAAGGGCTAGACAGTCTGGGCATTCATATGTTTGGCAGGAAGTTTCCATTGTTCCTTTACTTGCTGAGGCCATCACAGAATAATGCCAAACTAACAGTTCCAATTCTGATTCATCTTCTGAAACCCAAGTTTTCAGAGCAGGGGTGTAACAGTCTAGTTCATGAGAAAGCTGTTTATGGGAAGTTTGTTAAGTACATGAGAGAAGTAGCAAGTGGGCGTCGGTTGTCAGTTTAGAAAACATCTTGGAATTTGTGAGTGGAGCAAGCGAGGAACCAACCCTGGGTTTTGAAATACAGCCTTGCATTGAATTCGTGGTAGCAGTTGTGTCTGAGGCAGGAGCAAACTATTGTCACACTGAACATAACTGCACTGGAGAAGAGGTGGATATGAAGATGTTGAATTGTATGAGAGTTTATATGGTGGTTAGAACTATAGGTATTTTGAAGTGATCAAAAGTTCAACTACCCATAGATGAAAGAATGGCATTTAAACTCATACAGGAAAAGATAAACCCACTAGTTGCTGCCTGAGGTTGTGTAATTTTACACCTAAAAAGGACCTCTGAGGCCCCCTTATTTGGACACGTATGTACCACTGACTAGCCAAAATCATTTTTCTCTTCATGTGGGACATGCTCAGCTCTCGGCCTGTAAATCATTGAAATGGGATAATGCCACTAGTAGGGGATGGGGGAACTCCTATATATATTTAGGATAGGAGTGCTTGACTGTCATAAATTTTGTTAGGAACCCCTACAAGGTAGCAAGATCCTTTTATGTGGGTGTGAATTGAAATTTATTCACCCTTGGAGGTACAAATGTTGAATAGACATTCTTTAACTGATGAGTTGTGAATTTCCTATGTAAATATGACAAAATCAAAAATTTTGTTGATTTTCAAATATCTGACTGACCCAAAGAGGTACCAAAACTGCTTTTTTAACCTTTAATAGGTAGGTGGAACATCCCTCTCCTTTTGATATGGAACTCCTCCTCCCCCTCCCCCCCCCCCAAAATTGGGCAAATGGCATCATGTTTTTCACTTGGCATGTTAATGTAACTTAAAGGTGAAATGTGTCAATAAAATTAAAGTATAACCTTTTTCTTTTTCAATTACTGAAGGTATCAAAGAAGAAGAGGAAAATTGCCGACTTCATTCCGAAGTCCCACACTTGCTCTAATATGCTACAACTTCCATATGGTTCTGCAACCATACCTCTGCCATCTGATGAGGAATTGTTCGAAATCTATGATTTAGCCTTCAAAAACTCTTATTTCGGCATCATGTAAAATGCCATTAGGGCTCATTTTGTGTTGAACTTTTGAAGAAAGGGTAAGATTCCAGAAAGCTTTGACATATTTGTATTATCCTGGTGACTGCAATTTACAAAGCAGAGGAACTATTGCAGATTAGTAACAGAAACTACTTTTTTGCTTACAGAAACAGTCAGTGCTTGTTGAAATTTGAAAAGGTTGCGTTTTTGTAAGGGTTGCTTCATGAATTAGCACTTGTTGGTGAGGATATTATTTTGTGAGTGGAAAATGTTCCTGTTGTAAACTCCTAAGTTTGAGTATGAACATCTAGAAAGAAATTGTAGATTGTACACAAGTGTCAAATGAAACCATATCTGAATCTCCCTTCCAGGGTTTTGGCTCACTAACCAGGACATAATGGGGCATAGTTCAAAAAGAAAATATGACAACCCCTTGGTAAACCACTGATATTTTACAACGATAAGCAAATTTGCTACAGATCTACCAATATTGTTACAAGTTATATTGCTCTAATTTTTGCACTACAACTTCAAGAGACTGAGTATAAATGTCTATACCAAAACTAGATGACTCTTGCAAAGGATCAATAGAGTTTGATAAATGGGTTGTGAGTTCATCATTATTGATGTTTGATAGCTGAGCAGGAAACACCTCAACATTGTTGTCAGATTCTTCAGGTGTCTGTCCTTCAGGATCTTCACCATAAAATGTCAAGTCTTCAGGGTCATCATCAAGGTTGCCAATTGCAAGTGGATTGCATGGATTCATCATTCCATTCCACCACATCTGATTTGGGGACCAGTTGTGCTCAGTTTGAACAGGATGGTAATTGAAAGTGACCATCCATTCAGATAAAGCACAGTTTATTCTTCTTAAATAGACATACTGCAACGTGAACATGTGGATGGGATTTTCTACATCCAAAAGCCCAGATTGTTCCAATGCGTAAAATGTGTAGTAAAATACATGGCAAATACATCTGAAAACATCCCTCCAGAGCCTTTCAATTCTCTGGTTCCTGGTCGATGACCCAGCAATAAAACTACCCCGACCCTCCCCACGCACTGCAACCATAGCATCACATACTGCAGTGTTCTCCACACCATAGTCTACTCTAATGCGGGATGGCCACAGTCCACCATCTCGTACTATAGCACTTTCAAAGAGACCGAGAACTGTCGAGGAAAGATTATTTGTGCTGCAATGAAGGAAAATTATTCTTCGTGAATAGCCATCGATACATCCGTGAATTACAAATCCCCAGCGAATTAATGAGTGATGTCCATCTAGGTGCCACAACGAATTTGGCCAAGGGACAAAGTACACTCTTCGTGATACTAAAGCACCCCACCTCAAAGCTCGGTTCCTCGGATCTACCCTGTTCAGGCTCTCTCTGATGCGCCTTCTTTGCACAGTGTACCCCATTGCTCTAAAGTGTCCTCGTAGATAAGTTTCACCCGTGGTTGACCCATGTCGTGCAATGAAGTCCAGAATAATACTGTCTATTTCTTCATCGTTCATGGTGCTGAAAAGGGACAAATGTTCTAGGTCAAATAAACGAACTCGGCGCATGATTGTCCAACGAGATACCCTGAAAATCCTAGCAATCTTTTCCCACGTGAAGCCTAGCCCTCGTAAATCCTCTAGTACCTCGGGCGGAATATCTACCGATGGTCTACCTGGGCGTCCATTCTTTACTGTTTCACAAGGGACAGTTGTAACTCGCGATGGCCTTGATATACTGTTTCCAAAGTGTTGGCGGAACTTCTCCAATAATTCAGAAAACACAACTCTTAGATCGTTTAACTGTTTGACATCAGTTTCGTCGGTAACTATGTTCGCCAACTGACTTGGTAATCTTACCGTTCTCTCTAAGAGATCTATATGAGTTAAAACCTCAGATATGTGGCGTTCACTCCTAGCAAATGAATTTTGACTTAGAATTTCCTCGGTCCTGCTTATAACATGCTCAAAGAAGCTCTTCACCTCAGAATCTTCACTCTCCTGCATTTCATCCGCCATCTTTACCGTAAGTCCCAGCTCCCCACTCAAATTTTCCCCCTAGACCCAGACCCCCAAATTGAATGAATGAGTGCGAAGATTGAATGAATAAAGACGGATTGAATTGAATGAATATGAAAATTGGATCGAATGAATTGGACATTGAACTGAATTAATAGAAAAATTGAATTGAATGAACACAGAAATTAAATTGAACCAATATCGAAACTGAATCAAAAGAATACAAAAATTAAGTTGAATAGATCTGAAAATTGAATTAAAAGAGTAAAGATTGAATAGAATGACTATTGGAATTGAATTGAATGAACGAAGATTAAATTGAATGAATAGGAAAATTATATTGAATGAATAAGGATTAAATTGAATAAATATAGCAATATTGAATATTGCTACATTTGGCTTGGCATACTTATTTCTGAGCGGTACTGTAATTGATGCCTTTCTTTTCCAAAATTTGATCTCCTTATGCTGCAAAGCATTCACTTCAATTAGTGCACTGTAAAAGCTGTTCTCCTAATAAAATTGTATCTGTACCTGTCTCAGTTAGGTTTGAAATCTTCCTGCTTCCTGTCCCATACTAGAGTAGTCTAGTACTGAAAATAATATTAAATTTCAAAATAGTATTTTGAACCCATCTTCTTTCTGTTACCCAGGTCTTTTTCTATTCATCCAAATCCAAAATAGTCTTCTAACTCGGTCAGAACTTATGTAAACATCAATGAACCCTTATGAATACTTCACCACAATAACAATAACATAATATGCAAAGGGTCACTATGGGATTGGGGGGGATAATTTTGTGCCTTTTCTACTTCAAATATTATTAAAGTCAATACATGGTCAGCACGACAAAACTTTTTATGTACCAACTGTTAATGTTATTGTGACCCCCCGCTGGCTGAAGAGTTCCATGCAAAAACTTAGGTGATTGAAAATTATTTTGGATTTATAGTAGCTGTTTGTTCTTTGTGTCCATAATGCATAATTCAAGGACAGCATCAAAAGAGAAAAACTATTCAGACGAGCTTTTGTAACAAGATTATGTACAGTATCCTATGTGTACTAATAACTAATGTATTGTCTTTTTTGTTTCTTTTGTTTTCGTTGTGCCTTTTTTCAGTTTCATCAGGAGCAACTGGTAAGTGAATTTCATCACAGCTGCAACTTACATGTACCAGTCGCAGTGCTAGGGTATCTAAAAGATAGTAATGCTGCGGCGTACATTCTGTTGATATATTTTACGTAGTCATTGATCTATCTGCGCGTTCCAAGTCTTATATTATAACCTTCATTTCTTAAAGTCGTGTCAAATTGTGGTGTGTAACTTAAAATCTGTCCTTATTTGTATCAACTTCATGCATCGTGACGAATCGATGGCGAGGCGTGACAAGGGATCGAGACAATAAAGCACATACAGACATGATATGCATCTACCTCCCCCAAGTTTACCAGAGAATCGAGAAGATGGAATTTGAAAGATATGGAAATTGTAGGAGCAGAAATTTCACTTATAAATTCTGTACTAGTACGCATTAAGTCCAGAGTGTCGACAGTATTGAAAATGCGTTGATCGCCAGCCTGCGAACTATTTCCGGCTGTTGCTTGTCTCCGCTAGCGGCACCAGTAACAGCAGGCTAGTCGATCACCGGATTATGTGAAACTGCTAAAACTCAAGTTTAAATTCTAAATTCATGTTTTGGATGAAAAGGAATTGATCGTAGCATATATGAAATAAGCGTGCTCTACATTTTCCGTTTGTTTTAATTATTCTACAAGTTTTAGTAACAACGATTTCTCTTCATCTGATTTAAGAATTCCACCACGGAGGCAAGACTGCTGAGAAATGACATACTAAGTTTAAAATAAGATGTTACAATTAATTGTCCAGACCCGGGCGTTTAGATTGTTACAAACTTTCACATACTGCATTAAAAACAAAAGCAAGAGTTGTGAAAGTCAATCACGATCTCCTGCACATCGTTTTACAGGTAAATCAAAACACATTTCAGTGGAATGCATGCGAAAAGACTGTATGACATCCTCGTGTTGTTTGTGGCACATATTTCCAAATTGTCTGCAAGAAAACAACAACGACACATTAATACATATGACGCATCACTGGTGATCGTGACAAAAGCACCTGGTGATCTTAACTGTTTGGACATGAATTGATACACATCAACCTCCTCTTTACCAAATCCAAATAAATGAAAGATGTGGAAATTGTAAAAGTAGAAAGCTGACTTGTAAATTCTGAACTGATACGCACATGTCTCTAGAATCGAATGTGACAGACTCTGATGGGGACGCGTCCATGGCGATATGTGAAAATGCTGAAGTTTGCTGAAGCTTGTCATGTCCTGTCATGTTATGTGTGGATCGAGTGGCAAAAAAAACGAAAAAAAAAGAGCTACATGTCTGAAATTGCCTTTCAGCGAAAATAGATAGAAATTGTGCTATACATGTGTTGAAAGTGATGAAATAGCAGAAACATTGCAATAGAAACCATCTATTTGTAGTTTAGGTCAGGATTTGGAGGCTTAAGAGCAATGCAGAATAATTTTCCGCAGACTCGTTTCCAGTCTCCGCGCATTAGCGGCCGCTTTAGTGCGCTGCAATATTTAGCGGTCTCGCTAAGCACAAATTGAGTCCACAAACGTTAGAAAACAACCAATCGTGTTTGTAAGGCAATACGGCAAGGTAAAGACCCAAATTTGCGTCCGTGTAGATTTCGATTCGCGAAATTTGTCTGAGATTTGTCTGAGTGATTTGGCTGATAACAAACCCAGTGATTGAACTCTGCAGCAGATTTCTGCCATGACACAAGCTATCGCTGACAATGCCACAGTTCTCGGGAACAGTTACCACCCATAAAAAGCAGATTTTCCGCTTTTTTCTTTGATGTTGTTAGCAGAATATATCGCCTGAGTTGGTTTTGCAGCGATTCATAACGGTTTAAAGCAGTTCGCAACGGTTCACAACGGTTCACAGCGATTCACATCACATAAATAAAAAGTATCTTATATTTTCTTTAAATGGGGATGTGAACCGTTGTGAACCGTTGTGAACCGTTGAAATCTAATGTCTTGCAAATGCGACCCGTAAAAAAAACAACATTTACGTAAAAACAAATCATATTTTCGTCTTTCTGCATGAATGGCTCCTCGAGAGCCATTTCGTGAAATAATTCTCGCCAATAATTATCCTATGTGACGTAATAATTGCACTCTACTGGTGTGCGGCTGGATTTTTAACTTGCTAAACAATGATGCCAAATATCTCTGAGTAGACGGAACAGTGATGATACTGGGAAAGCTTCACAATGTGTAAAATATTATTCAGACAATCATGGACAAAAGTAGTTGAGACACCCCCCGAAAAAGACCTGTTTCGTTAAACGCGTGAGTTTTTCAATGTCTAATTTTGACATTTCGACCCCCTCTCCCCTTTTCAATGTTGTAGCCAGGTCAAAGTGTCCACGGAGCGTATTGCAACATTGAAAAGGGGGAGAGGGGGTGCTGGCTATTGATAAAAAATATGCTTTTTAAAATTACGGAAGAACGCCGATAGAAAGTGTTTGTTTTGCTCGAATGTGTCAACACTTTTGTCCATGATTGTAGCATTAAACATGGCTGAGTGTTTTTTCTGATTCTATGGAAATAACTGCAAGATCAGTGTTGGCATTGGGACAATTCTTGTATTCATAAAAAAACGTAAAAAATAATAAAGGTAATTGATGGTTTGAATCATAAGTAAAAATCGTGACCATTCAATAATTTAAGTCAAAAGTCCGGTATATGATAGATAATTGATAGACAAAAAACATCTTCAAGATTTACATGTAGGTCTGTGCACTGAGTACAAATGGTACCAACATCTGATTATCTTCAACTGGACCTGTCCAGCATGTTCATGTTCAGCACCTCCTGTAATTTCACCTTCATCCCAAATGGAAAATCGATGATTCAGAGGATGGTGAAAATCCATATGAATGGCATGCAATTGTTAGATACAATTTTATTAGGAGAGACAGACAATGTGAGAATGGAGGTGGCGGTTGTCTGCTACATTATATGGAAGAAATGCATCTTACTTAAAACCCACTCTTTTTTGTCACACGAAATTGATAATTTTATTTCATTCACAAAGACTTTCCCTGTCAGTCATGTATCGCCTACCAATACTAGACATACCATTCTATGACACTCTAGACAAGCACTTAACATTGTATAGCTGGGAAAAGAAAGCATATACATTATGGGTTTTTAATCTCTGACTTATTGGTGAAGGGAACGTACAGTGATTCTGGAAGAAAACTGTTACGTATTTTGTCACACATTGTCCTCACTCACATCATTTGGTTAGAATTAATGACAGTCTTATTCCACTTATCAACATTTCCACATGACAAAACGCAAAGAAAATCTGCTCAGGAGGCTGCTGTCTCATGTATTAATTTTATTTCTAGCTGTTGTTGCTCTACCTGTTGCCCAACCTGCTGATGATGATGATGATGATGAGGATGAAGGCGTGCTTCATGCTGGTAATCATTCTTAAAAAGTTTAAAAATGTGATCTTTCTGTAGTTTAAGTTATTCATTTAAAGATAAGCTGGTAGATTGTACATTGTACTTCTGTGTGGGACTAAATGATGCATATATTTGATACATGCATAACAATAACCCCAAGATTGGGTAAAGTTGATGTTTCCTGTCCCATTCAGAAGTCACAACATTCAGTTATCAGATGACCTGTATCTGTACATGTCAAAATGAATATGTACAAGTATTATATGCAGAACCAGGCAGCATATTCGTGTGCTTGTGTTTCTGGCAACAAATGATTGGGGACTGGTCAAGAAACACTGGGGATTGGGAGTGTGGTGGGATTATTTGGGAAAGTTAAGTTTGTGGTATAACAGCCCTAGATTTTCAGCACTGAATTGTTTGCATTCATTTTGTAGGTTGTATCATGGCTGAAGGGAAGAAAAATTCAAGTGATTTTGGATTTGGATTTTCCCAAGCTTTAGCTACTGCCATAACATTTTCCTTTGTCTGTAAGGCCCATTACAATGATAAAGGAACTCTGTTCCCCACAATTCAAGTCTCCGAAAATGGATTCGAGATTTTCCTTTATGACTCACACACTGATGTTCTGCTCATGAACTCATTTAATTGGGCACCTGAAAATATTGCTTTTTTGTGGGCTGTAGTGCACTATGGTTTGCTAATGACCAACACTACTGTATTATCAGAAGACTTGAAATGTGGTTATAGGAAATGTTCAGATGAATTTGGTGGTTTCACTCAGTTAAAAGGACGTGCTAAGTTGGCTGTACCCATAGCCAGGATTTCTTATCATGAAACGCATAGTGGTAATGTACTTTTGAGGTATGCGGCTAAAAGAAAACTGTTTTCATGAACAAACTAATTACAAGTTTATAACTTGACCTATCACCAGGTGAGGTGAGGTCATTTCTAAAAATTTTCAAAGATATTTCACCCTTTCATGGCTCTTAATATCTACATACCTGCAATCTGAAAGCATGCTAATGAAAATATCTTGAGCAGAGAAGATACCAAGTTTACCTATGCCACGCTAACAATAATTCTTCCTGAAGTCATAGTTACATGTAGCTTTCACATCTATTCACATTACATCTGTTCGGTACTTTACTATTAATAAGTATTAGTGAGCCAGGTGGAAAACGAAAACATGGAGTAATTGGAGTGTTACCTTTGTCTATGCTTACTTAAACATCATCAAGCGACAGCTACATTGTACTTCATAATAGCATGCTAGTTTCACTCTGGAAGTCTCCACTTCCACATAAATACAAAAATACAATATTTAGCAAAATACGTACAGTGAAAGAAGAAGTGG
>CAXHUQ010001520.1:0-12500 GCA_964020085.1 Micromussa lordhowensis | reverse complement strand
GCTGCTTAAGTTGTGTGTATAATTGCGATGATCACTCATGTCTTGATGCTTACAATACTAATTCTAGTTACAATACCAACTTTTTTTACGATATTCTACTTTAGCACTAGCAGATACAATACTACAGCTCCACGAAAGAAAGTGTGCTGTGAACTGCCCAAGCTTCCATCATTTGTATCACGATGGACTTATTTGCGCATTTAATTTGTGTGTTTCATTTTTTAGTTCACTGGAAAAACTTTCTTTAGTTTTCTCCGTTGACTGTTGAGAGAGTTGTCACACGAGCCGATCGCATAACATAAACATAAATCGTGAACAAGCTGAACTTTTTAACACGTATTTATTCGGAGGTATTGAAAGTAGTGAGAGACAAAAGTAACAATGTACGTAACTCTAGAAATTCCATCTGCAGTGAATTCTATAGCCTGCGAAAACAGCCGTCCTTCTTCGCTCCAGGACGGCTGTTTTCGCAGGCTATAAATTCTATTACTCGAAGCCAATTAAAATAAAGTAGCGTAAACGTCCATGTACTGTATAAGCCGCACTTTTTTCGCAAAATTGAAACCAAAAATGAAGGGTGCGGCTTATCCACGGATACATCTGTGTTTGGAGTTCTCAACAGTCTAATTAATATTCATAAAACTTTTTGAGATGTCAAGAAGTAAACATAAAAGAAACTGAGAGCGTGTTCCTGTTATTCATTGAATTTTTAATGAGTGGTGGCTCCTAAAGGAGCCGTTTGTGTCTTCGAGTGTTTATCGGCGAATCTTGCTCTCCAAGCGTTCTTTCAAGCGATTGATTTTCAATTTACTCGAACAACTAAACACCAACCTACAAGGAATCTCCATTCCTCCGCACAGGTGTTTGCAGCGACGTCTACGGCCGGTCACTTCAACGCATATCTTTCCGCCACGTGCGATAAAATACCACAAA
The DNA here is from genome assembly GCA_964020085.1 of Micromussa lordhowensis. NCBI lineage: Eukaryota > Metazoa > Cnidaria > Anthozoa > Scleractinia > Lobophylliidae > Micromussa > Micromussa lordhowensis. The sequence goes on along the minus strand of CAXHUQ010001520.1, from coordinate 11,567 downwards.
ATTCGCGAGTACTCGCAAAATAAATGGCCGGCTGTTTTGTTGTTTTTGACCACCTTTACGGCAAATCTGTCGACTGCATTATCAAGCTCCTGCATAAAATTTTTCGCCTATTGTGGGTTTGCAATCATCTTTTTGATGTGTGTTAGTGTCATGATGCCCAGTTGATGCCCAGACGACGCTCAGGCCTCCCCACATTTAAAGCTTGGCTACCAAGCACTCGTTCGTTTTGTTTCAGTGGCGAAGGAATTTCAATTTTATGGCATGTTTCGAAGTGATAATCTTGAAAGATCGGATCAAAAGAGCATTGTTAGTTAAAGATGTCCTAAATTCAAACGAAAAATAAGGTACGACAAATGAAATTTCGCTTTCTTTAGACTTGATAAATGTGAAAGATGGCAACAACCTCTATGTCGGTGTTTCGAAACCTTGATTGTTTGTCCTTGTTTGTTTATAGCAATACAACTCTACTGGAACTTCAAACTTTATTGTTTTTATTTTTTTCCAAACTTTGCGCTTCCAAATCGGGAGTGCGGCTTATCTACGGATGCGGCTTATACACGGACGTTTACGTACTTTATTACTGGGTGTATTTTCAATACTTATGCAATCCAAACGTGTCCCAGCAGATAACAATGCACCTTTGAAATGTTCTAACCATTGCCCAAGAAAGTAAAATCTCGTAAACATATGGTGTTTGAATTATTCTTCGATTTGATCATTTTTTTAGAGAAAACGAAGCCGGGAGCTCATCATGAGGAAGACATTGCTTTGAACAGGTATGTTCACCACACGACGCACGGATAACTAGGTTTGGCTCTGTAGAAGAGAAGTTGGACTAGTCTAGATAATAGCCACACAATTTGCCCTGTATTTTAGCTGGTTGATTTATTCAGATTCTTCTACAATATTGGTGTATTATCGTGTAGTGTTTCAGAGAATATCCTCGACTCTGTTGTCCAAAGAAGGAATACTAGAATACTATATTTCAAATTGCGTATAAAATGGACATCTTCACATAATATCATAATACATTTTTTTTTAAAGTGTCATAAATACCTGAATTTTTTTTAGAGGCAAGCGATCCATACCAATCATATACGACATCTACACACTGGATCACTTCATCGAGCTCGTGGAAAAGATTGAACGCCATACAAGTACCGATGGTGATACCGTCAACGAGATTGCAAATTACATCCGTACTCTTGGTTTCAACACTGCTTTGTGGAACATAGTGTGTGGCCAGTCAGATCCTTTACCGGCAGGTGTCCTGAACTCAGAAGAGAAACGCGTACTTACTAACATGGTTCAATATAGCTATGACGACAACTCCAAGCGGGAAATGGGTGTTGTGCTGACACCTGACGGAGACACCATAGCAATGGGTCGTGTCATGCTGGGTATTTGCGCTGGCTTGGATCGTGATGAGAGCCTCTCCCTCAGGCCATGGACAGCCGGTGCTCCATTACGTGTCGACAATTTGTTTACCGCTACCATTGCCTACAACCTCGCGCGCAGTGCTTTGTATAAACAAAATGGAGACACGTCAACTTTATTTGGTCCTTCTGGATACTGGAACCCAAACACTAAATGCCCAGCCTCGTATCTTTTAGCTGGGGCCGTGTCCAAGGCTACTGACGCAGAATTACTAGGTGACATTGACGGATTCCTTCTGGGGCATGGCATCCCCAAGTGGAAGAAGAAAGGAGTGCGACTTGGTCAGTTGCTGAGAATGTACTACGGATCAGGTATCTATGTCTAACAATGTAAACTCTACATTAAAAGGAAAGAAGGTGCATCAGGTTGTACTTATTCAAACGCCTCTCTTCTTCGGCACTTAACTAGTCAGTTAGGTTCGGCGCATACGTTAACCCTTTAAGCCCCGAAGGAAATGGCAAGTTTTTCTAAATCGGTAACCATGAACCAGCAGACCACATGTGATATACCATGTGAAAGGTATTTTCTGAAGTATGCTATAAATCATACCAAAAGAACTAGAGGAGGCCACAGATTGGATTGACAAGTGCCCGAAATGAAAAAATAAAAACGTTTAAAATTTTTCTGTTCCTGTACACATTGGGCATCCCCCTTAACTATAGCTTAATTTGCAGCTCTCAGTGCATATCTTGTTGTCAGATATTAACCTGGTCTAAAAAGTACAAAGACAAAAGGTTCCAAACGTTGCAGGGGTGGTAAATCAAGTCTTGTATAGGAGGGGGCCTAATATTATGCCTTCAAAGTGCTGATCTTTCCAAGATCTTTTAGTTTTGCAAATTTCATGCAAATTGACTGAATATTGAGCATGTAATTGCATCTTGTGCCATATGGCACTATCGGGGTTTAAAGGGTTAAGTGACGTTTGGAACGGACCTCAGTGAAGTCATAAGATAACTTATTAGCCTATTTCGTCTTGTAGCTGGTATTCAACTAGTTTATAGACCTTTACCTCCAAATAATTCCAGTGGAAATACGTTAAGCTGATCCTCCTGTTTACCAATAAGACAAGGCAGAGCGATTTTCTTAATTTCTTGAAATGACTTGTTATTGTCTTATTCTTATATTAGCTTCATGATTTGCTTTGTGTTCACAGGTGTCCTGTATGACACATCATATGCCAGATGCAGGAGAGACTCCAAATTTAGAAACTTGGTTGACGTAGAAATACTGCTGGAGCAGATCGAGGGATTCGCTTATGCCTACTACGACAAAAACTCCGAGAAGATGTCTAACGTCAAAAAAAGCGACATCGTAGGCCTGTCCAGAGACATAAACGACCAGTTTTTCGCATACTTGGGTGAGTTATCTTTCCAGGTTCTTTATTCTCTTTTGGCCCGATTGAAGTTGACAAGGTAAAAAAACTTAAGATAAAAAAGCTAAAAAATTGTGGCATACCACAAAGAACTCTGTCGGTGTTCGTAACCATTCACCTCTATTATATATGGCTTCTATTCACAAAACGTTTAGCCCATGGTTGTTTTTCCCTGGTAACAACTTCGAGATCATCCGATTTGTTGATCGCTCAACTTACTTACTGTGCAAAGCTACCTTGACTGGGTTCATGTTTATCAAGCATGCGGTTAACTAGTTTTATTATTCAACAAATTGTAACACTATCCAAATATGGTCATGATGCTTTCGATATCTGTCATCCGTAGGTAACACTGAGATATCCGGCGGTATACGTAGCTTCGTACGTGGGAAGAAAAAGTGAAGTGAGAAAATGTCGACAGAGAGATTTAAAAATCTTAGGCTGTTTTGTTATCAATTTGTTGAATAATAAAACAATTATCCTGCTCAATCTCGCGGAATATCGTCTGATTTTACGGCCTCGTCGGCTAAGTATCAGACGATATTCCGCACGATTTCGCAGGATAATTGTTAAATGGATGCACGCGTCAGTATAGAGAGCCCAAGAACAGCCTTAGGGCCCATTTCTTTGGTCTCTGGAACCACGAGTATGATTGCATTACATTATGTTGTGTATATTATAGGCAAGAAAGGCTTATGTAACGAAATTCTAGTCTTGACAAAAGAATAAAACCAAATTAATGATCTTAATTTTTAACAGTTGAGTGTGTTTTGGTCACGATGCGTAGGAAAAGGATTCTTTTTAAGAACATGTGCCGAAGAAAGCGCACTCGCAAAATGGCGCGTACTGTCCAATTACAGCATGGCGCGTACACGGTCCTATTTAGGCTAAAGAAAGGCCTGTCGATAGGCAATCAGATTCGTGAATTTTGTCTTAGGTTTAACTTTTTCTGAACTCATTTGCAGATGTGTTCACTGGAAATACTTCGTGCAGTACTGGCGAAGACGATGAAGGTTTGAAACGTTTTCCTTGATTCATTCTTTTTACTGTATTTCACATCCAACGTTTCACTGTGATTTGTTTCAGACTGTGAAATTCCAGCTAACATTGTGTTTGTTATGGACGAGTCGGGAAGTATTAAAGAGCATAACCATAAAAAAGAAGTCAAATTCGTAAGGTTGGTCTATATATTTTAAATCTGCCTCTATCGCTTAGCAAGATTTTTGAAAGGTTATGGCGCTCAGTCTGTCATAAGAAATTTCCAGGCGACAGAAACAATCGAATGTTTCCGGTGATCAGTAAGCTGGCGTTGTTTCTCGGTAGACCCTCGTTTAACTCCTCGGCAATGCTTATAAAATAGCCAACTGGTCTGCCTCCCGCCAGTTGGGATTTTCAAACCTATTATGTTTAGGTGATATATCTGTTTCTTTCAATTTAAGTGGCATGACTTTGAACTAGCCATTGACCACTATAAGCAACAACATTTGAGCATTTTGAATGTCACTATTGATCACACATGCGCAGTGGATAACAGTTCTTTGAGGTGTCAATAGCCCTTTCAAACGTTAGCTTTTCTGATTGCTTGCATTGCAATGTACTCCAGCGTGGATACGAGACAATTTCGGGAAGGTACGACAAAAGTACTCGAAATTGCGCCCACAAACATGCTGGATTACATTGTGAAGTAAATTAGAAAAATTAACCGTCAAAAGGGGTATTTAGGAAACAAAAGTTTACATTATTTGTATACCATTAACTTTACCATTGTGTACCACGTTTCTAACACAAATTGAAACATTTCAATTTGTAAATCGTGTCCCATACAACCTTCATTTTACCATCAAATGAACATTACTGGATAAACATTCGTTCTCTGGTAAAAAAAAATTGTCACCAGCACAATTTGAGGTGAAAGCAAATGTCAACGATGAATTCATAAAAAGTATCTTTTTTATTGTGTAATAAAAAAGTATCTTTTGTATTGTGTACTGACTAATACCATTTTTGATTTCCTCAGGGAGATTATTCAAACGTTTGACATTTCTCCTTTACAAGCTCGCGTGGCCATTGTGGAATTCTCCAGCTCTGTTTCTCTGTCAGTTGCCCTCGACAACTATGGATCCAAAACGAGGCTGATGTGCGCAGTCGATGAAATTGAGTATAGAGGTATGGCTTAACTTCGACAGCCTCTACTCTGAAATGTCTACACCGATCTCCCCCCCATCTTGTTTTTGTTTTTACCATATTTAACCAAAAAACCCGGCCAGGCATTTGGGTGTACTGAAGAGGCTCAGAAAAGGCTCTTGTTGATAATCAAGAAATAAAAAGAATGTTTTTTTTTGCAATATAGGAACACGTTAAAATTCTGGCGTGCCTTTCACGTGATGTTAGTGGGCATCAATCAAGTCACCAGCCAAAACATACCTGCTACCACTGCATGTTTCCTCCTAGCCTTATGCACGTTCCTTTCAGTATAAAGTGTTAAATTGCATTTTATTTACGAACGATCTTTTCAAAATAGAATATATCGCTTGTCCCAGTTGTACATTTTGTAATGAAACTCTTGAGACTACTCAGCATTTCTTGTTTTATTGCGCTATTTCGCAAGCCTTTTGGAATGATGTAATTTATAACATTTTGGGTAAATTAAGTAGTTGTAGATGCCTATTATTCAGTGATGTTATCATTGGTTTTTGACGGAGGAGATGGATCTGGTCAGTTATGTCTTACTTGTAGTAAAAAATTATTTATGGGATTGTAGACGCAGTGACAATAAACCGTCAATTACGCATTTTATTCAAATCTTAAAAACCAAGTACAATCCAACCCCGTTAATACGTTAAGACCATGGATAGTGTCCGTATTAACGAGGTGTCCTTCTTAAGCAGGCTGAGGGTGAATTAAGTAAGAATACAGTACTGTACAAATTTTATTGGAGCAAAACATCAAAAGATATAAAACAAAACATTAACATCAACAAATTGTACGTGTATAACGTACTGTAGACATTTTTCCGTAGCTAAGTCTATAAAAAGGCAAAAAATTAAGTCGCTCATTTATACAATTTGCATTACCCGTTACTGTACATTGGCTAAGGGAAATGGAGATACCGGAGGAAGTTCCGCAAAGAGAAAAAGATCAGCTTGCAGTAGAGAGGAATCAAGCAGTAAAGCCAGCAAAAGCATTCAATTAAAGTTTGACAGCAATTCGCGTTGAAGGCGTTGTAACTGATTTCTTGATCAACGACTAACAAGAGCTGCATACATTTAACCTGCGTAGCTGGTGGGATTCGGAAGCGAGCGATATTTAGCGGCCAAATTTTTTGCTCGCGCCCCAAAGAAATTTGCGAGCGGCGAGAAATCCCGCCAGCTACGCAGGCTACGTACACTTTAAGCTAGACAGTTGTGACATCTCGTCTGGTTAGCGCTGTGGACATTACAGTAGCATGTTTTACGTCCCTTCACAAAAGATAAGGCTCATTAAAGACAAAGTTGACGAAAGAGTGTCCGTATAAGCGAGGTTTACTTCCTATGAGAATGAATTGATGGGGAAGGAAAAAGTGTCCGCTGTCCGTATTAAGCGGGTTGAATTTTGGGAGAATTTATGGGCTTTCCCCAGGGACTAAGAGAAATGTCCATAATAATGGGGTGTCCGTATTTAGCAGGTGTCGGTAAAGCGAGGTTTGACTGTATGACACAGAAAAGCTTATAGCGAAATAAAAACAAAACAAGTAGGGATCGACTTGTTTATGAAAGACATATTTTGTATCTTTAATGTTATATTGTAATACCTTTTCGCAGCTGTTGTCATTGCTTTATTCCTGTAGACCTTTATATGGGAGAAATTTTTATTCCCAACACAATTTATGTTCTGTTTAAAAAACGAAAACTATAGTAATGTAGTCAGCCCTTGTTAAAAAAAGAAAAATTCGAAATAATGTTTCAACTGTGGTATCATTTGTATTATCAGTATTTGCTGTATTTTAATTAGAAAGCTGTGAACGAGTACATAAAAAATATAAGAATAAAACTTTAATGGGCCAAATCATTGTTTCAAAGATTAGCGCAGTGCGCATGCGTTTTTATCTCTAATTTATTCTCTTCTTTTGTTACTTACTTTGTTACTTCAGGCTTCCATTTGAAGAAGCGAAAATAATGAAGCGCAGAATGAAATCAAGTTTCCATTCATGGGTTCATTTCTTCGTTCCTAGCAGGAATACCTGAAAGCTTGCGGTTGATCCAACCGTCAATCTAAACTGCGGGCTAATCATACCTCTAGCTAAAAATGTTGACCTCAACAACTAGCCCTGAAACTAAATGCTAACTCTAAACGCTAATCCTAAAACTAAATTTCACTTAATAGTTCTATTGAATGACATAATTATTTACCTAGTACTGACTAATCAGGACTTTAATTCTACGAATTGTAAACTAATTTCCCGCTTCAACCAACCCCTCAATCGCGTTTCTTTGCTGCTGCTCTAATCCCTCCTCTGACTGCTCTTTCTAAGTTCAGCCGAGGTGTTTTATATATTTTGGTTTTATTTTAGGAGGTTTCACGTACACTGCTGAAGCTCTGGACGCCGTTCACTACAATGTGTTGAGACCAGCCCTGGACGATCCAGTGACCGATACAGAAACAGTTCAGGTACCACTTCACATTGATTCCTTTAACATCTACAATTCACCAATACTATAGGTAAGGTAATTAAAGTCTGCAAACGAGCCAAGTGGCCCATATAAGGCCGGCGATCGTCTCGCTCGTTTATGTAGCATGAAGCGACTAGGAGTATTTCTACTCTCACCTGGATGGGGATGCTAATCCATCACAGGGTTACCCCCAGCAATAAAGTTCTCAGGTGCCCATTTATACTCCTGGGTGGAGAGAGGCAGTGCAAGAATTAAGTGTCTTGCCCAAGAATACAACACAATGTCCCTGACGCGCACTAGCCATGAGGCGATCGCGCCTCCACACAATACTATAATCTCATTGTATAAGAAATCTCTTTCCTGACAGGAAGCCTCACAAGATTTCAACGATAGAAATCACTCCGAGGCTCAGTAGAATGATTATCACTGAGCTTCTTAGGTTTGCGCTTAGTACTGTTCATTCCTATTTAGTTCTACTCTTTCATAAATTATACCTTCCCATAGAAATCGTGGATTTTCATTATTAGACTAACAATACACATGAAAAAATTACTCGATTCTGATTGGCTAAGAGCAATGCAGTTCAAGTGTAACATCAGTGCAAAAGTGTAACACCGGTGCAAAAAGTGTAACACCAGTGCAAATTACACATCGTAATTCTGGATAATGATTGGCAGAAAGACAATGAGAAATTTTGTAGGCAAATGATATCATGTAAAGCAGTGACAAAAATTTTGTACGGAAACTCTGAAAAAGTTTTCTCGAATGCGAAAAAAATGGCTTCAAAAAACATCTTCCGGCAATTTTTCCGCGCGAATTTTTCATGCTTGTATTATTAATAAGTAATCATACGGTTTTTCTCGTTCAATTTGAAATAAATTTGCACTTGTGAGTTTTTCAAAAAGCTGAAATTGAACGAGCCGAAGCGGCTCGTTCAATTTCAGCTTTTTGAAAAACTCACTTCGTGCAAATTAATTCCAAATTGAACTCGAAACCGTATGATTACCTATACATATAGACATACAGTTCATCTAACTTAAGATACTTTTTTTGTGCGCCTTTTAGATAGTCATTGTGCTCACAGATGGAAAATCGAACGACAGGCAATTCAGTTTAAAACAAGTCGTAAAGAATTTAAAGTCAAGCATAAACGGTAATTCTGTTTTGTGTTGTCTTGGCTATTTAATAGTAATATATTTATTTTTTTAGTTGCGCCTAACGCTTAGTTTCATGTGTTATTTGGTTTTTCTTTTTCTTGGTCAGAGGTGGTTATCTTCGCTTCATTGACAAAACATGGAAACGCATTTCATTGCTGTCGCTACGTAACCGTGGCAGCGGAAAGTTGCCGTGAGAGCAGTTGTAGCAAGTCAAGTATAAATGGATACAGATTGTGAAATAAAAACCAGAATGAGTTGTAGTGATCTCTATGCGTGACACAAGTTCCGGCAATCGCGTCCCTCGGATAATATTCGGACACGAGTGTTTCTTGTAACCCCAGACTGACAGTCTCCTTCGCAACGGTCGGTTGAGATTGTCACGCAACGCTACCTCCTGGCGAAATAAGCGTTGCTTGACGACCTCGAGGAGACTAATCTCGCACTAATTTCATTGCTTGCTATTTCAGATCTGACTATGATTGCGGTGGGAGTCGCGCAGTACTCACTTTCAGAATTGAAGTTGATTGCTACTGACAAAAAGAGCCACGTATTCACCGCCCAAACCTTTGATAAGCTTCTTGAACTGGTTACTTCACTAAGAAGAAAAGCCTGTAAAGGTGAGTTCACTTGTATCTGTCACTAGGAAGAACAGTTTAACAATTCCACTGAAGCAACTCAAACAGCATCCTTATACCTTCTCCAAACTTCTTTAAAGCCTTTCTGTTGACCGAAGCCCAACGTTAAACATTAAACCTGCAACACACTGCTCCATAATTAGCTGGCACTGGCTTCGTATTGACCGTAGCACAACGTTTATGCGTTTGACTAAAGTCTTTCTAGTCCTAAACCACTTACTATGTATACTACTGTATATGCTGAGTGATAATAAGGTGCTTTTCTCTCTCTCTTTTCGCGCATCCTTACTACGCAGGTAATTGATTTCGCGTCGCATATGCATCAATCGTGCGAGCCAAGGAAGACATACAAACACATATATGATATACAGTGCATAGCGTACATGGACAAAACCTGTAGATACTGAACGGTCTTCAGTGCGTTTTGTCTCTACAACAGGGACGGTGAATTGCGTTTCTAAAAATCTCCCAGGTAGATTAAAAAAAAAACTAAAAACCTGGGTAGATTGGAGTGTACACGTCCTTAATGTGTGATCATAGAATCCCAGATCAAATTCTCAAAGTTGCTCTTTTCATGAAACCATTACTAGAGTCTTGTCAAAGAAAAAAATAAGAATAAAAATAAATAACTTTATTCAAGTGTCAAATGTATTCAGCACTGTTGTGCTAGTTGAGGACACTGTAAATAAATAAACAAATATTTCAAATAGAACATAAATTATTAAGAATCCCAACTGGTGGGAGGCTGACCAGTTGGCTATTTACGCGGGACTACCGAGAACAAATCTAGAAAGCGGCAGGGTGGAGGATTTCCAATCCAGCGCCCTAAACTACTCGGCCACGCTGCCTCTATGTTAACAAGTTTCAATATAGTATTAACGCTTGGTATGTTAATTTCTTTGCAGCACCAGTTTACATGGGCTTGAATTTTACCCACGCGGGAGACACCACGGAGGTTGTGGCTTATGTTTCTCCCAACAAAGCACGATTCTTCACTTTATCCGCAGAACACTTCTTTGGAGTCGGCGATATCTATATTGATGTAAGAACTATATTTTTGTGTGTTGTGATACCGTTAACTGTCAGTAGTTCTGGAATGGAATAGTTGTCCGAAATGGACAGTACGCGATGAGATTAGCAACACTGGCAATTTTTCGATGATTGATGCTTAAAAGCGAGGTTTTATGGCAGTTTGAAGGTAAAAATATGAAACAATATTTTTTCCATCGAAATTTGTTTAAATTTCTAAACTTTCACCGCACCGTGCACCAGGAATTGTCAATCGTTCAATATCTAAATGTATTGTAATATGGCTACAATCGGCGACATAATTAGTTGACACATCAAGATCAATATCACAGCAATTGCCGCACAACATTGTTTGGGGGGTGAGGGGGGCTGAAAGGACAAGCTAGGAGGGCAAAAAGGGATCACAATGACGTAAAAGGGGGTTAAAAACGTGTCAACAAAAATGTCGCCGATTGTAGCTCCGTGAGCGGGAACTGCTCTATGATTGGCTAGCCGAGCTTTCTTGCCCGCTAGTGTCTACCCACCGTGTTCCGAACACTTTCCCTGAAAGCCATCTAATAAACCCTTTCTTGACCAAACTTGTTGGGTCAAGATGGCTGGATGTAGGCCTCGTTCTTTTTTTTTGGCCAGCTTATGGACCTCGACTTCGTTTCGGTCCATAAACACCCAAAAAAAAGAAAGTCCTCAAGCTTGGTCAATAACCCATTTGTGTTCATTATTTATTACAGATTATACCACAATACGGTTCAGTGACGGTGTACGCGTCAAGAATAACTGACACTCCAGGTCCTGATAATTACTCTCAAAAGGTTGGACCGGCAGGTATGTCATTGAAGTTCCCTTGGTGTATTCCTACGTTTCCAGGACGCGTTCCCAGCGAACGCGTCGTACATGGCGGCGCTCGGTACTTGCGATTTCAATCCTACCTACCAGCATCAGGCTGTCTTCACCTCCATAGACTCCATGAAAACCATAAAAAAATAAAAATAAATAAATAAATAACTTTATTTAAGTGTCGTATGTGTTTAGCACTGTTGTGCTAATTGGGGACACAAAAATTAACAAACAAATATTTGAAATAGAACATAAACTGTTTAGAATCCCAACTGGTGGGAGGCTGACCAGTTGGCTATTTACACAACGCGTCGAACTCGGGACTACCGAGAACAAATCCAGATAGGGTAGGGTGAAGGATTTGAACCAAGGACCTCCAGAAATCCAGTGCCCTAAACCACTCGGCGACGCATCCTCCACTGCATGGCTAGAGGATTTCTTTCACTGTATTTCT
>CAXHUQ010001519.1:0-12437 GCA_964020085.1 Micromussa lordhowensis | reverse complement strand
ATGTGTTGAAATCCCCACTCTTTGGTGAAGTCTAGAAAGAGCTTAGAGGTGTACTGGGGACCTTGGTCTTACCAGACAATATCTGGTGCTCCTGTCCGACAGAAGACATTGAGGAGGGTAGTGATAAGGCGAGGAGTAGTAGTGTTGTTGCCATGTGGATGATGTCAGGCTAGTCAGTGTGGCAGTTGACAATGATGAGAAAGTTGTGCCCTGCATATCAACAGAAGTCTATTGCAATTTCTTGAAACGGTCTAGATGATCTCAGCTTCATAATGATTAGATCTTTACGTTGTGATGGTAGACTTCCTGACAATGATTGCATGAGAGGATGATGTTATCAATGTCATTGTTTATTCCTGGCCAATGGACAATAGGTTTTGCCCACTGTTTTGTCCGGACGGCTCCCTGATGAAATGCGAGTAGTTCATGTAGTACCTTGGGGAGCATTGCCGACAGGATTAGCAATCAAAAACCACACACGATGAGCCGGTCATCCAGAGTTAATTGACTACGAATGTTCCAATAGCATCGATACTGGTCTGGAAGTTGGTGGGGGTGCTGTGGAAAACCATTGTGGACATATTGTCGGATCTGTTGATATTCCTGGTCATCATCAGCAAGTTTACGAAGCTCCTGCAATCTGAGATGGTCAATGTGTTCCCCACATGCAGCTCGTATTTCTGCAATAGATGGGTCTGACTCTGAGCTGGCATGTGATGTGCCCTCTGCCATTAACTCATAACTGAAGATGGAGTCAAAAATGTACTGAAGGAGGTATATACAGTTGAACCTTTCTTAAACACACACCACAGGAATAGAATAAAGTGTCCTGATCCTTATTACAAGAGTCCTTAATAGTGATGTGTTTTACTTTTAGATTGTTTAAACTAAAGATGTGACGGACCTACATACTCTTTTACTTAAAATTTTTGATATTATGCTCAACAATAGTTATACAAAGCCTTTTGTACAAACATGCCCGGAAGACATACCGAACATTGTTCAGTCTGTAACTCTGCACGAGTTATTTTGCGATCTCTGGCAGAACTCTCTCAGTTTAGGGATGGAATTGAGGCACTGGGTGTTGCAAAGGCCCTCAATTAATACTCCGACATACTCCACGATTTTTTTTTCAATTGAAACCCTCCTAATGACCCACTGGCGGCAGGTAGTTATAACTAACCTTATACTATTCCTAGAAGTCATAAACCATCTTTTTGCAAGCCCTTATAGAAGTGTGAATTTATTATTGTCATGTACAGAAAAAATCCGGCAGCTTTTCAAGAAGATTAAATTTTCCGACTCTGGAAGTAATGATAGACGAGCAGAAGAGCATACTTTCATGATGTTTATTCAATACCTTGAAGAGATTAAAGACAATAGTATGTCATTTTGTATAGAAGGTGTATTTCTAGATGTGAGTGGAAATTTGCTGGTAGAGGATGAAGATGGATCTTTCATTCCAACTACCTGTAAACCATTGTGTCTGTGCATTAGAAACTGTTGTAAATCTTCCTGGTTTTCTGTAGGTACTGTGTCGCTTGGAAATATTTTGAGTTTTTTAGTGGAGCCAGTGATAATCCTCCTTTGGAGTTTCCCAATGAAGCAGAGCTAAATTTCAATCCTAATGCTGTATACCCTGTTATATACATACTGTGTCACAATGATCCACCTATGTTGTCAATAATGTATTTGTATATGTGTTGGAATATTGTATTTAATCATTACTACTTTACTGCTTGGGTGAGTTGCTTGGGTCTACATCACTACATAGCCACATCCTCTGGGCAGGAGGGGCTGGTCAGCCACTCCTTGCTCCAAAGCATGCCTGGGCTAAGTAGGGGGAGAAGTTGGTAAGCAGAGTCCATGTCCCTCTTGCTCAGTCACTACTGCCAATCCAGGGTAATCCCACGCGATGTTAGGAAGTTGGTTAAGAGTGAGGGGTTGGGTACATGTAATTGGTAGGTGGCAGAGGGGAAGATCTGGAGTGGCTATTCAAATAAAATAAAGAAGTAATAATGATTCAATTATATCAATTATACAGCTAGAAAGACCCAAAAGAACAATGCAACTGTCACTTGATGATGAAACAGCAAGCACAGATGGTACAACAGTGTTGCTATACCTTTAACTGAGTTGCAAAAGGAGTCCGAAGGTGCTTACATATGTCTGCCACATATGTTTCAACAATAATGGTTTGATTTTTCTTCTGTTTGAAAGAGTGAAACTGGTGGAAGAACACTCTCAACACAGAGACGAGACCCTCCGTGCACAGCCTTGAGACTGGATAGCTATCACTGACTGTATTTACTTTCCTTAAGTAGGTGTCAATCTTGGGATTGTCATACTCTGCACAGCTGAGAGTCAGAAAGATGGACGGCGAGCCACAATCTCTAACAGTGCACATGTGTTCACTCCTACTTGTATACCAATACTGACTAGAGCCATGCATGCACTGAAACAAAGTGGTCAAATTAGCTTCAAAATCATCATCAGACTTTGAAACTCTGTCTATGAATTCTTCCATGGGCAATCCATGCTGACATTTACCCTTTAGAAGGATGTACACTATGGAATGCCACATGTTCAAAATGGCGATAGCATCTACCCGCAAGACTTTACGCGTGCTAAAAAGTTTTTACACATTCTCTACCGCGCTTAACAAATTTTATGCATGCTCAAATTCACAATGTGCATTAGGTTATTCTACATGCATACCAGTCGTTTGGTTCCGGTTCTGAGGTACCGGGTTTGAGTGTTTATTTTCTGTTTAATGCCGATCTGTCTTCTCCTTGCAGAAAATGAATGCAGTCAACATGGTTGAAGGAGTTCTGCAAGAGTGTTTATGACGTGGAGTCACCAATGATTTGATGATTGCTGACAGGATAGTCTGTTCTTTAGAGAATTGTTCACATGCTCTGTATAAACACTCTGGGAATGAAAGTGGTAATAGAAGGCGCTCAGCTATTTATAAAAAAAACTCTATGTTTGCATACGGCATCTTTTTCACGAGTGGGAATCGAAAATGTTAAGAATGAAATGTGGTGGAACTCGACTAGGAGACCCAAAAATGACTGAGTATTAAACTTGTAAGTTTGAGCTATGTTCATGTTAAACGTGATATTCATTGCTCATGCGCCTTTAATACACCTGGAATTTATAAAGGAAATGGGGTATACAATGGAGCAGTGTGCCGAAGCTTTTCATGTATCTTGTACAACATGATGGTGACATTGTCAGGAACTAGGACTTTGTGTCAACTCCTAAACAAGCATGTTCAACTGTGAACTAGATGCTGCAGCCACCACTGCTTAGTACATTGGAGAATTGTTGTCAATGGAGGCAAAGAATAGTGTACTTAAAAGCTTCAGATAACAACAGGGCAGAAACTGTTTTGCAGTTATTTTTGTTAGCTACACCAGAATGTGTATGGCCAAGCTGAGTGGATTTGGACCATGGTGGAGAAAACATAGATGTAGCCACAGCTATGATTGCAGCTAGAGGGTTGAGGCAATCAAGTCACATAGCTGGTTCAAGTACACATAATCAAAGAATAAAGCAGGTGTGGCATGACACATTTCAATGTGTTTGGCATAGTTTCTATTCCTTGTTATATGAAATGGAAGAATGTTGATTACTTGAGCATACAAGTGAAATACACTTGTTTGCTTTGCATTATGTTTTCATACCTAGTTTAAACCTACAACTTAGCAGATTTGTTGAAGGTTGGAATAACCATCCATTATTAACTGAGCATAGTTTGTCACCTACACAACTGTGGAAAGGATGTGCATGTATAACTAGTGATGACATAATCAGTCAACCTGACATGTATGGTGTATACACTGATGTGTATAATGTTGGCTCAGTTGTCATTCCAGCAACCTCCCTCCAACTGACTACTGCACAGATTGGCCATATAGCATCACATCACTTCCCGCTTCTGAAATCTGATTCTGCCACTCGAGCATCAAATATCTCCCACAAGTTAAATGATATGTCAGTTGAAGTACCATTGGATGATGGTGCAATAGGTGGTACTGCAGATGTTGCTGCTGACAGAGAAGCCATCTCCTGAATTATCTAATCGACACCTTGTTGAGCAGCTGTTGAGTCTCTAAATGCAATCTTCTTTAATTGATGATCCAGAAGGGTTGAAACTGCAAGAAAACGATTGCATTCCATACTGCCAAAACGACGATGTAGCTGAGTAAGTAGCTCAGAACACACAGTACTTTTTGTTCTAGTTCCTGCTGTTAAGTGCAACAGGGTCTTCACCATTAGAAATGAAATTGACACATGCTTGGCAGACACCTCAGTGGTTGCAGCTTTAAAAGGGTGTGAAATAGTTACAGGAGCTTTTAGAAGATCCATCTCCTGAACAGTAAAGCACATTGCATTCTTATCCATAAGACAGAGGGTAGCAGTGACTGCTTGGTGCTGTTGTAACATTTTCTCAATCATGTAGAATGTTGAATTCCATCTTGGATCAACCTCTCAGGGGTGCAAATCTGGTGCTATGGTGCTCAAAATAGTGCCATGCAACTTTTCTGAGTGCCAATGCTCTCAAAGCAAGCACTAGATACCTAGATCTAGATTAATGCTTGCTTTGCGTACACATAGCAAAATTCTGCGCATGCGCAACTATTCACACTTCATCAATTTGACCTTTAGACCAGCCAAGCATTGATATGGACTATGAGGGTGAAGTCTAACTCGACCCAGGGCGAGACTGGAGATATAGCTGGTTTGTCATCAAGTACATCTTCCTCCAGTGGCCCTTCAAAAAAGTGAAGGAAAAACGGTAGTCTCACAAGTTTCGATGAAGAATGGAAAATTAGTATCTTATGTACCCAGTTGACAGTGGCAAGGGGTGAGTGCAATGGAGTGTATTGTGTATTGTGTGTTGTACTGTTTTGACATCGTTGAAGCGATCAACTATTAAGTGTGACATCCAGCGACGGCATAAAGATAGTCTTGGTTTTACGGTGTCAAGAAAGACCTTTCTGATTCAGAAATTTGAGTGTGATAGGGAAAGACAGAAAATCTTTTTACTGAAATCTGTTACCCCGGATCAATCTGTTGCTGTAGCTCCATATAAGTTGGCATTTACTATTGCTAAGTACAAGATGCCTTTCAACAAATTTGATTCCATGGTAGAGTTTGCTCAATGTGCAGATCCCCAGTCTAGAGTTTTTTCTCGAATGGCCAGTAGTAGAAAAGTATAACAACAACGTCAGCCTTGATTGCCGCCTGAACTACAAGATTAAGGGTGTGCGAAAAGCAAGGAATATGCCTCCAACCAGTGAGTCTGACAGCTGCAGTCTTGTTTGAGGCATTGTCAGTGACAATGACAACGATTTTCTCCTATTCTCCACTCCTGCACAATCCTGATGCTATCACTAACAAAAATTTAAGAAGGAAAAACAAAAACTTTAGGGCTGGAAATTATCAGAGGAACATGGTTGTTTTTGTTTTTCCTTGCCATAATTTGCAAGTATTACACGAATATGACAAAGTTTTGAAGAACCATTGTGCTTTAGTGAATCTATGTCCGAAGAATATATTCAGGATGAAATCACTCACCTTGTTTCTCAGAAGGAATCTATTTTTAATGACTTTGAGTTCACTAGTCCGGATGACTTCACTTTTGTTCACTGTGTAAATTGTCATATATGACAGCCTGATTGAAACCCTGTTTGTGATGCCAAAGAATTAAAGCAGTTGTATCGATCTGGAAGTCTTTATATTAGGCTGATATGATCATTTGCAAAAGAAAGGTTAGCTGTCAATTTTGTGTGATACATATAACTATAAGTACAAGTATGGGAGTACTTTGTATATAGAGATGCCCATTGTCCCATAGCATCATGTCCATACATTTGACAGAACATGGACTTGACACATACATTAGCTTTATAACATTGAAACAAATCTCTGCACAAGAAAAATCAGCCAAATTGATGTATGGAAAAGAGGTTAGATGCATGTCAAGGAAAAGCTACTAGAGTGAACACTAGCATGTGGCGATATAGGGCTTGTGTTAGTGGTGGGCGATATTATCGCAAAAGTATCAATATCACTGATATTAGGGCTAATATTCGAGTATCGATAATTCAAAGCCTTGTATCGTGATTGATGATGTCATGAGATTGAGGGATTTTCCTCGTTTCTGGCAATTGCACATTCTCAGTAGCTAGTATTTTGCCTATAGTGCTTTGACCAAGAAAGCATGATGGCTAGTGTATCAACTGCTACCAGTTCTAGCAGCATTGTGGCAGCACCAAAATGGAACTTAACTAGTGTCATTTAGAGGCATTTTAACAAACACAGCACTGACAGTCAATCAAAGTGTAAGCTGTGTGGAGATCTTTTGAAGGATTCTGGCAACACTACAAACCTTTTCAAGGTAGGCTGTCTACCTTAGTTAGGTGGTCAGGTGAACTAATTCACTTGTTTATAGCATCTGAAGCGTAAACAGCCAGAAGAGTACAAGGCCTGTGAAGAAGAAAGGAAAGAAGAGGAAGGAGCACGATGCCCCATATGAAAAGGCTACAGCTGACAATTCCTAATGTTCTTTCAAAAACCCAGAAGTATGGCCATAGCTCAGCTCATAGACATGATCACAATGAACATGCAGCCAGCTTGTGTTGTTGAGGATGAAGGGTTTAAGTGTCTTGTGACACTTCTAGATTCAAGGTGTGATATCACAAGTAGAAGAACCTTAATGAGAATGTTGTCAGAGTGATAAAGAAAAGTGGGAGCAGGAGTTGAGGCATTGTTGAATGACATTGAGCACATTTCTCTAACAACTAATATTTGGACTTTGATTGCCACTCAAGGCTACATTACATTGACAGCTCACTTTCTCATCTTTCCTGGGAATTGAAAAGCATAGTTCTTGAGACCTTCAACCTGACATGTGATCATACAGGTGACAACATTGCTGGCATTTTGAAGAGGGTTGGACTTTAACTCAGTAAGAAGATGGCTAGCTCGGGACATCCAATCACCAGACACAGATTCCTTAGTTGTGCTTACCTGACTGCTCCCAAAAGGAACCACTTGCTGAATTACACTATTAATACTTTAATCTCCTATTTAAGGTTAAGACTTAGTAGTAATTTGCATCTACAATATCAATATGATTATCATTCTTACTTCTACATTAAAACACTAGAAGTACACACACAGCAGGTGTTAACAACATAAAGTATTTAACTTCCAAATAAAAGGTTGTACACTAAAATCCACAGGACATACTTATGATTAATATTCTTGCACACATTTTTGAGGATCACTCTATCTCCAAGATGTGAAACACCAATTCTCTGTAGTTCTTCGTCATTCATCATTGCTATGACCTCAGTGGTGATCTGTATATAGCAAAAGGTCACTTTTTCTAAATATGATAACCACAAAGTTTATCAAAGTGTTACAGATTTTTACAAAAGACAGCTCCAAGGCATGCATGCACTATTAGAGTCTTGGAATTACAATGTTGGCTAAGAGCAAACAAAAAAGTGTAGATGTATAATGTATGTAACTTGGTTTAGCAAGTTATACACATATATAATATATACATATACATATTTTAATGTGCAAAGCTGAGCGCTACTTGGATGCACTTTTTCACTCAAAAACCTTTTTTTAGAAGCAGCAGTGAAGCCATAGACAACACCCTGTCAATTTCTTATTAGCAGTGGTGGTCGGTGTGGTAGAGAGCCCTACTACACCACTGGCACACTAGTCATAGCCATCTTCCACCAACCACATGGTGTAGTTCAAAGTTCAATCAATTGTATGTAAATGTACGTGCATACACATTTGCAGTTGCACGTTAAATAACTGTGCTGCATACGTATCAACTTCGATGCATGATAATTTATGTGGGTAACTTTTAAAACATTTTCATTCCATAGTACACACTGGCTGCAAATTCACACATTTCTTTTCGCCAAACAAGATAAAATACCTACTGGTCATTTTTATGAAATCTACCATCCATAAGGCATGATTTAGTGAACTTGCTAGTCGAGAGTTCTAAATTTTTATGTTAATGGCATCTACACTTTTATGAAAGCTACAGTGCAGGACCACAATAGCTAAGTGTATAGAACATTATTAAAGGGGTTATCTACATGCATAGAACTTGTGCATGTACTAACCTTACATTAGTACCCTTAGAGCTTAGTTTTTTCTTAGCCGACCTTAAAACTATGTTGTATACTCTACAATACATCTTGTACAATAATAATAAGCCAAAGTCATATACTTATAGTCTGTTTCTTTGTTTAAAATGAAGTTTACTCTTCTCATGTATTATGATATAGCTACTGTATATACACTATGTTATTATGAAGGGTTATGAGCAAGTTCACCGCAAGGGTGGGTAGTGTGTATGTAGTGTTCACAGTTACGACAATATAGGGCTTGTGTGATCGACTTGGTGTTGTGTGGTACATCATAGGCAGGAGTATCTCTCCATGGTAACCAACACACTATGTATTAACGTGTCTACAAAATAGTATGTATGTATCACATTGTGTGTACTCTCAACATCCCTATCTTGTCTCTTTACTTTTTACACCGTCCCTATATTCACTAATTTTTAATTCACAGAATTTTTTACTTACTTGTCTCCCTTCTTTTTTCTGTCAGTCTTGACTGTCATGTATACAGTAAGATTGAATATTTTAATGTTCATTTGATCTGGTTTATGATGTTCCAATCATATTCTATGACCTGGGGCAGTTTTCTGCTGTTTACAAACATGTAATGTTTTAAAAGAAATTTAGGTCACCATCATAATCTTTTGCCTGAGGGCATTTAATAACTTTGATGTAATATTTATGTTGACTAATAATGTTTGTGTACAAAATCTTTACTTCATCCAAGCTATAGCATGAGCATGTTATAACTATAATTAAAAAATTATTGCCTGAGGATGTTTGATGTTGTTTACAAACATGTAATTTTGTATATTGATGAATAATGCTTGTGTATATACAAAGTTGCAAGTTCATCCAAGCTAGTATGAGTAAGTTATGATATTATTTTGATGTAAGTTTTATGTTAATGAATAAGGTTTGTGTACAAAGTTTCAACTTCGTATGAACTATTGTGAGCAAGTTATGGAAAATATTTTGTCCCTTTAATAAAGTAATGCCTGAGGGCATATGTTGTTGTTTACAAACATGTAATTTTGATGTAGTTTGTATTTTGATGAATAATGTTTGTGTACAAAGTTTTAACTTCATCCGAGCTAGTATGTGCAAGTTATGACCATATTTATGCCCCTATTATAATGTATTGCCTGAGGCTGTTTGTTGTTGTTTTACAAAAACTACATTGTTTACAAAAATGTCAATATGCCCATGTTTTTCTTCATATGAAAATCTATATACCCACAAAATTTTATACTTATATCTAGTCTGGTTAATGAGTTACAGGTGTTGAACTGAACAACAACAACAACAACAACAACAATTGCAAAAATGGTTATTTACAATTTTAACACCTTTCCCATTTTGAAAAACATACAATTTTTTTATCACACATACTTTTCAACCCATATTTTCACATGGTGTTGTTAGAAATAAAATTAGATAGAAATTGAAACTGAAAATTGGATTTTTCAAATGTATGTAAGTGATGCTAGGACACCTTTGCCATCCCTATATATCAAGGCACTACTGTGCTTTGGTGGGTCAGTGCACATTGTGGCCAAGCACTTTTCATCTTAAAAATGCAAACTCTCAAAGCTAAAGTTTCTATCTTTTACCACTTTTAATTATGATATCTGAGTTAGAAGCTGAAAATCACACTGGGTTAGCTGTTTCAGATTTTGTGCTCTAAGCTACAAACTGAAACACCAGAGAGACACTTCACATGAAGCCAAAACTTATAGGCTAGAAGTTAAAGATTACTAGTGGCCATTACATTCTCATTATAGATATTTATGAGACCTTTGACCTGATTAATGATTATGAAACCGACAGCATTTAAACAAAATTCATTTATAATATACAGCAAGCACTATTTATTGCCATTCAAACATGATGCAGTCAAATTTAACAGAACATCTTTTAGTACACAATTCAGTGACAGAATATGATACTATAGTTACTGCATGTGTGCTTATCACAGTATACAATATATATACCTGTATATAATAATTATAATGATTCAATAAGAGGCCACATTCTGTCATGATATATAATTACACTAATGAGATATTGAGAAAAGTTGTGTTGGCAATTCCTAAAAGTCTGAATCATTCAATATAAGTCTTGCAAATAATATGAACTATTCAGTGTATATATACAAATAATCTTGCATAGACAATGCAAACAAATCTATTATAGTAATCAAAAAATTTTGCATAGACAAGTAAGTAATCAAATGAGTCTTGCAAATGGGATAGCAAAATCTACATGTAATCGAATAAGTCTTGCAAATGAATTTTGTAGAGAGATTAATTGCGAGTGGAAAAGTTGGGCAAATCTTCAAAGTCTGAATCATCAGTGCTTGTGCTGTGTCCACTTGGTTGGGCACTACGATGAGAAGAACTGGGCTAAGGATCCTTACATGGGGTAAATGCATTTATTACTTGCATGGCGTCATCAAGACCTCTCAATACAAATATCTCACTTATGCTCTGATTTGAGCTACATAAAGGGCTGAGCTACCCACTTAGTAACACAAAACTGGCATCCCACTAGATGTTGGCAACATGGTGCAACAACAGGTGTTTTACACACACTTTTGCAGATCACACAGTTGATGTAGGCTGAAAGCTTATCAATGAAGCATAGTCACCAATCAATATGAGATATTTTAGATAAAATAATACTTACTCATCAATTTTTATTTTCTTGGGATTTGATTCATTTAGAGGCTAAGAATCATCACAAGTGAGATCTACAGGTAAAGACTTATCAGTAAGGTCTACTTTGGATGACTTTCCTGTCAATCGCTCATATACTGACCATGATGCTGCAAGTATTTTCCTTGTACTCTTCCAAAACTCCAGTCCAGATGTGCCCTCAGATGTTAATACAGGAAGACACTTACTGTCCAAGAGTACAACATCATATCCAACCTGCTTTGTGACCTTTTCTGTAGCTACAGACACATTACACTGACAAAGAGGGAGTGTTATGACAACCTGTGTCACAACTGAGTAATCGAGTTTAATATTTCTTTCTTTCTTCTCCTTACATTTTTTAGACAAACTCACAATCATTATGGTTTTTTTCACTTTAGTAGATTTAGCATAACGAGGAGGGTGGGGAGGAGGTAGGTCATCACAGGTACGTCCAGTATAGGCACGTCCAGTATAGGCACAATAGAGCATACCATATGCTGCAAGTGTACTCTGTTGAGGGTTTCCATGAACCTCATAAGTATTACCAGTTATAAGCACACTTTCATTAAACTTTCCGCTCTCCAATGGAAAAATCACTAATGAGTTTGCTCTCTCCACAAGGTAGACACTATTGGAGCTGAGTTGAAATATATTAGACAGTTTCTTTACCTGAAATATAAAATCAAGCCACGAGTAGAGCAACGAAATAGCAGAATAGACACAGAAGAACAAACAATCATGCCATGAACACACAAACCTCGACATCAACAATGCTCAGCGTACAAGTCCTGTCAGATTCACCAAATTCAGACGGTTTAGATAGATGTAGTTAGAAAGCGTACTAGAGCCTGCTACATCACCAATTGACGCCATTGTACTCCTATATTCAGGACTCGGTAGCTTGAGCTCAGAGCTATATAGCTAGCTAGCGTATTCGATCAACCACGTGCATGTCTTACCCACGCATGCGCACAAAAGCGCTAAATAAAAATGGAGGCTTTCCAGGATGAAATTGCGTTTGCCGTCACAGCTGGCATCTCTTACCAAGGTATAAGTGTAACCCTATAGTGGCGGTATCCAGGTTGTTGTGGTTTTTCTGCTCGTAGCGTAAGAAGATTTTGTAATCGTGAGGGAATTTATTATCACAGTTCTCTTTCTGATGCTACTTTGGACAGAGTAGTTGAGTACCAAATTCTGAGTGTAGGTCACTCATATGGGAGGAGAACAATGTCAGGGTTACTTCGATCCCAAGGGATTGTTGTGGGTGAAAACAGGATTGGGAGATCAATGCAAAGGGTTGCTCCCACTGCACAGATTGGTAGACAGCGAAGAGCTGGCCGTCATCTTAACCCTCCACCATACACAGCAAGATTTTTTGGGGATAAGATCCATTTAGACCAAAATGAAAAAATTGCCATGTATGGAGTTACCCATGTAATGGCTATAGATGGGTTCAGCCGTAAAATAGTTGGTATGATTACAATTCCAGTAAAGAATCAAATTTCTATTTATAGCACACTCTTTCGACCAATGTTTCTCCAGTATGGACTGTGGCAACAGCTTAGGG
>CAXHUQ010001517.1:22500-45000 GCA_964020085.1 Micromussa lordhowensis | reverse complement strand
TTACATTTACAGCTACCCTGCTAGGAGATGGCGGAAAAAGAAGCGCCCTCCTCCTACAGAGAGACATACTGAAGTGAAAGTCGTAGAAGCTGAAGGTAAGGTCAGGTAAACGTGTGTTAAACGCCTAAGTCAAGAACTTTAACTGCAGAATCCAGCCATTTTTTTGCACTTTGTTCAGTAAGAATAGCACCAATGGTTATATGCCTAGTCTACAAGACACCTTGAAGTGTCATCCTGGGGTCAATTTAGTAAACCTTTTACACTTGTAATCTACAAGCTGGACCATTGTATTTACAAGCGCAGACGAAAACGAGTTTAATAACAGTGTTAGAGACGGTATGTGTCAAATTTAATAAAACTTTTACGAGAGTCCAACTTGTAAATCACAAGTAAAAAGTACAAGTAGTATGTCACTTGTAAATACTGAGTAGGAGTTCTGAAATGGATACTGGAGCGTCAAATTATCTCGTCTTCTAGTGTAGAGAAACTCAACAAGCTGATGAGTTGTCAAGTTATCCGCCAACCTCGGAAGACGGCTTTTTAGACATCATAAATCCAAGGGAATTTCGAGAGAAGTTTTGTCTTCCTGTGGACCCCTGCAAATATCGAAAAGATAGCAAAGATATTAAAATTTGCATTTTTCAAAATCCAAATGCATTCAAGCGGGGTTAACAATTATTGTAAGGCTACAATTGTAATTTACACTTGTATCCTGTACACTTGTATGTAAATTCCAGTGTAGAAAATTCGTTTGTTGAATCCTTTTATTTACAAACCAGACTTAACACCTGTAAATCACAAGTGTAAAAACTAGAAGTGTAATTTCTGTATTAAAGTGACCCTGAAGCAAGTTACATTATTATAATTATGGCTAGCACCATGCGTGGGCAAGATGAACGAAATCCTGTGCTGTGATTGACTATCTTGCATGCTTGTGACTACCTGCTGTCTCCGGCAGGAAAAATTTCTCCGAAGGCCATATAATAATTCCTTTACTAATCAAGCTTGTTTGGTCAAGATGGCTGGATATTAGCTTCATTTTTTTGCAAGTTCATTGAACATTCCAAGGAGGGGGAGTGGATTCAAAAGCCCAAATTTATAAAAGAACCAACAATAGATTTTCCAGAGGGACGAGGGGGGAGTTCAAACCACAAACCTTCATTGGGAGGGGTATGGGTATTTTCTGGAACAGAACAATTATTATTTGTCTAAATCTTTATCCCTTTTACAACAGAACAAAACAGTGATAGCATGGACACCATGGAGTCTGAAGGAGTTCTGCCAGAGCAATCTGAATCAGAGCTTCCCAGAGATGTTTCTGCAATAAAGGAAGATGAAATCACGAGAATGGAAGATAGTGATGGAGAAGAAGATGTGCAGGAAGACATTGGCGCTTTATCCTCCGATGACGAAGACTTTTTTGTTGGTAAGAAGAAACCTATCAGCAAAGGACGACCTCGGAAGAAGACTCAACAGGCCATTAGTGTATTTCCAGAGCCTCAAGTCCATCATGTAAGAGAAAATTTTTTAATACAAAGGGTTAATTTGTCCCCAGGGGGGTTCAACAGAGCTTTATATTGTGAACCCAAAAAAGTACACTATTCTGAAATTTTACACCCCAAAAATACCTGGCATAAAAATTTCTTACCCAAACAAATACAAAACTAAATACCTCAGTACTGATTTATTCAATCAAACAGACTCTTCTAATACATGATTTTGCATCTGTTCAATAAGCTAATTAATTTGGAATGTCCTTAATGTCTCTTCATTCTGATCCACTGATCACAACAAAAATTTCACTCAGAGATGTGTACATGTAAACCCAAAAAAATTGCTTATTTTTTTAAGACCTAAAAAATTATGTGACAGATCTCTTGACCCAAAAAATTAAATAATAAAAATTTAGCGTCTCCCACATTTGGTTCACTATAGAAAACAATGCCACAGATCCCTGGCCTTTTGCATGTGCGAAACATCACCAAGGAAGAGTTAGCTCGGATGGATCCAGAGGAGCGTAAAAAACCTTATGCGTGCGAGAGTAAGTCAGTAGATAAAATTATTGTTACTTTCTTGGTGCTTTAACCAACTGGAACTATCTATCAGACAATATTAAGAACATTTCTGAGATTTCTTTTTAAGTGCTGAATTATGGAAATTTAATTATGAAGTGTTTTAGTAGGTTTTTTTTTGTAACTGTTCTTTACCGGTAGGTACTTTTATTATAGTGTATTTAGAGGATATTACATGGGGGCGCGAAGATATGAATTTTATTTTATGAACGAGCGCAGCGAGTGAGTAAAATATTGTTTTTTGCCACTCGAAAATAACATTCATATCTTCAAGCCGCCGTGTAATGTTCTTTTTATTATATAGACATGCTGATGACGGCGTTTTTGATGATTTCCCGAAGATTTCCCGACCACCTTTTGAAGATTTCCGAAGAAATTTCAAAATTGTTCCGAAGGCAGGACGAACGCTCCCGAACATTTTCCGAGAATTTCCGAAAATTTCCGAAGATGCCCGAAGATTTCCGAAGATTGCCGAAGACTTTTGAGGAAGACCCAAAGATGTTTCGATGATACACCAACGAATTTAAGTACAATTTAAGAGACAAACTTGATATCAATGAAATCATCGATAAACTCACGTGTGAGATTATGGAAAATAAACCACTCGGGTCCCGGATGTATTTTTTATGAATTTTACGAGTGGTATATTTTTCAGTAAAACATCCGTGTCTATATAATAATTGATTATATTTCAGTCTAGTTTTATATCATAGTGTGCAATGTACAGTACATTTTGGCATACTGAGCATTACTGAAAACCACTATCTGTGGTGTTGGCTCCCTGAAGAAATATCTTTATTAACCACGTGGCCATGGGCGGAGCGTGGTTCTTGCTCTGCACAGGGTTTATTGTTTTATTTATTTTTTTCACTTTTGTCTGCATCCAGACCCAAACTACCAGTCGGCCAAATGTCGAATCACGCAACTTATGATGTTTATTCGCTAAAAGCTGTTATGGAAAATGTTACGGATATTGTTTTCTTCATTGTATGTAAAAGTGTTGGATTCGACGAGAATATATGCAAAAAAATTTATTATGTCAGCCATGGAATTACATGTAGCTTTCACCTTCGCTACGTGACAAATACTCTAACAATCATGCTCACTTTGCACTTTGCTTGTCCTTTACTCATAGTACAAACAAATTAAATTTTGACTTTTAAGGAAGAAAGCTCTTTATTAACAGTGTTATATCATTCATGGGCATGTCACAAGCGAACTGCCAGATTAAGAC
This sequence comes from Micromussa lordhowensis, assembly GCA_964020085.1. Taxonomy (NCBI): domain Eukaryota; kingdom Metazoa; phylum Cnidaria; class Anthozoa; order Scleractinia; family Lobophylliidae; genus Micromussa; species Micromussa lordhowensis. The sequence goes on along the minus strand of CAXHUQ010001517.1, from coordinate 41,694 downwards.
CATTACATCATCAGAGCAATGGTGCAATAACACAGTTTGTGTCGATCAAGTGATTTGGTGTCCACAGTAATCAGTGAATCATCAAAGACTAATTTGGAATGTGCACTGCGTTTCGATCGTAGTGCTAAGAAAACAGTTAAAATTTTTAAAAGCGCATTTATAAGATCTGAAAGATCTTCGTGTTTATTATCATATTGTTATTATTTGTAATACATAAATTTTAAATTACTTTTGGCTATTTTATAGGTTACTGCTTGGAAATTTATTTTTACCTCATTTTTGATCAATCAATTCAGTTATCTTTTGAGGGGAAACACAATTTAGCATTCAAAGAGAAAAAATATCTTAACGTAGGTCTTCACCTAGCAGACATTGTTTCATGGAAAAGGGTAAGATAGTATTGATAGAGGAAGCATTGTGTTGTTCTTTCTGATACATGTACTTTGTAATGTTTCTGTTAGTTTGTGGGAGGCGATACAAGAATGGCCCAGGACTAAAGTACCACTATACACATTACAACCATGAGCAAGAGACAAGTGTGACGACACACCACGAGGAGCCAGTATTACCGCCTCCCCCCACTCCAGCACCCATTGTTCGTGCAGAGTCTCCAAAGGTTCCTGCATCACCTCCACAGCAGAGAGGTCCTGGACGTCCCAAGAAATTGCCAGGGAGTGCCACATCTCCAAACAACTACTGTGATTTTTGTCTGGGCGACGTGTACGAGAATAAGTCAACAGGATATCCAGAAGAACTATTGTCATGTGCAGACTGTGGCAGATCAGGTACACAGTCACATTTTGATTAGTTTTTTTACAGATATACCTGCTTAGTATTGTGGACTAAAATTTTGTTTTGTTTTATTTAGGCCATCCCTCCTGTCTTCAGTTTACTGGCAAGTTGACAGAAAGTGTCAAAAAATACAAATGGCAGTGCATTGAATGCAAATCTTGCACCCTTTGCGGAACTTCAGATAATGATGTGAGACTTGTTAATGTGTATTTGAATTTTATGTTTTAAGCAATAGAACGCTTTTTCCGTGTTTACATAGCCTCATCTAAACACAAGGAGGGTTGAGAGAATTGCAATATAATACAGCAGTGGCTATTGATTTCCATTTAAGCAGTAACAGCAATAAAGACAAGGCAATCATTTTCTTAATTCTCACCACCTTAAATATGCTTTGATATATAACTGAAAATGTAAGATGGATTGGAAAGTGATTGTGAGAGTTTTGGCCTGTTACTAACTGTAGCATGTCATTTAGATGATTGACATGACATTGACAATCCAAATGAAGTCGCACAAGACAGTTCTTATTAGGCTTACTGCAACAAAGTGATGCCATCTAAATTGGCCCTTAATCACTGGTGTCATTCCTCGTCCATGTCAGTGCTACCAAGTTCTGTACATAGCTTGCAAAACTGGACTATTTACCAAACACTTCTGGGTTGGCTTGATTTGTTACAAACCAATGAAAGATAAAACCACTCTGAATTGATCCCCTGATCGTGACAGTTTCTTGTGTTGTAGGATCAGTTGCTGTTTTGCGATGGCTGTGATAGAGGATACCACATGTATTGCCTAAAGCCGCCCATGCAGAAACCACCAGAAGGTAAACTGTTCATCAATCCATAGGAGAATCTTTATTCACAATATTTACCTCATTAACATAAGCGATACAGTTTCTTAAAGACCTACAAAAATATCAGTTCTGAATGTTGAAAGGGCACAGCATCATTAAGTAGGAATTTGAGCACAATGTGTTGAATACTTTTTGTGCAATGCAGGTTTTAAACCTCAAAACTTAACAAGGAATGTGTGAGCTCATAAGCGCTTTGAGGACCCAGAAATGTTGCAGTTTTTGAAAGCCAATTTCTCCTTGAATATTACACCCAAAGAGCCAAACATTTCACCAATTACTAAGTTTCACAAGCTGTTTAAATGCTTGTAGTCAATTCTTGTCTAGCGTGATGCCTTCTCTGTGCAAAATTGCATGTTAATGAGGAAAAATGTAAACAATGAGGTCAGCAAAGATTCCCTTGTAGATTCACTTTTAATTAATGCCCCCATTTCCACTCTCACAATACTGCAAAGTCAGGCGTAAAATGGGGGAAAGGGGAGGGAGGGCAGGGATGATACTTTTGTAGTGTTGGTAAATTAATGTTAGTAAAATTAATGCTTGGCAGCATTACACCAGCATATCCCATCCAGGGGGGGGGGGGGGGGGAGATGGCAGAGAGGGCAGCAGAAACACTTCTAGTCACTTCATGTTACTGAAATCAGAGACAAACACAGCATGATAGGCCACTACCAGTATGCTTGAATCAAGACTTTACCTTAGCATTTCCAAATGATGACATCTAATTCTGGGCCTAGTCGACTATAAAACATTTGTATTGAATTTTGTTGCTAGAATCTTGACCTTAAAAATTCATCAGGAATAGTTGGGGACATTTTGAGCTAGTACAGACCCCTGCAAGGGCATACATGTGTGAGTCGGCATTGAATGTTTTATCAAGGTCCCAAAGGGGCTTAGGGCTCCAGGGCTTTGGGCCTAAGAAAGCGGGACTCGAGAACTCCAAGGCAAAAAGAGCGTGGCTCCAGGGCTCCATAGAAAGAAAAAGGTCAAGTCTGCATACAAGCCAAGTGGCTCATCAGGCCGGAGCTTATCCTTGTTTTAGTAGCATGAAGCAACTAGGAGTATTATTCTTTCTACTCCCCCCTGGATGGGATGCTAGTCCATCGCTGGGTTACCCCCCAGCATTAAATTCACCAGTACCCCAGTTTATACACTTGGTTGGAGATAGGCACTGTGAGAGCAATGTATCTTCCCCAGGGCTCCATAGCACCTACACGTACTTTAACGCTCCGGGCTCCACTTTTCAGTTTGTTATCTAGTGGGCTGTAGTCCCACTTTTCATCCAAAATGCAATCAGGGAATAAACTAAATTCATTGTATTGAGCTTTTTTTCATGCGGTATTTCGGCAATTTGAATCTTAACGTGCAGTATTGCAGTATCATCTAGCCTGGCGGTATGCGGTATTTTCATCCTTTTGGCTGATGGTGTTAGGTAAAAGAAGGTCTCTACAGTATTGCGGTACTGTTCATTTACAGTCTCTTGTCTCATACAGGTCAATACACTATGCAAAACAAAACACAGTAAGCTATAAAGTTCAATAAGCAAGCTATAAAGGTCGAGATAAATAAACACACTACCCTGTAGATGGATGCAACCTAATGTAAGCATCATCGATTATAAAGGGATCTAAATGTGCTATCAGTATTTCTTTGATTTTCAACATGGTATTTTGGTATTTGCCAATTTTTCTTGCAGTATTGCGGTATTGCAGTATTGGATACCCTCCAATGTCCCCCTCTCTAAATGTCACAAAAAAATTCGTAATATCTCGAAAACCCTCTAAATATCTCTTATTATTGTTGTAAAAAAACACTGATTTTTAAAGTAGTAAGAGTTAAGGAAGAAGATTCAGGCACTTAAGTGTTACCAGCATCCGCCATTTTAGAAATTGGCTGCTTTAGCCCTTCTAGTGATATGGAATACATTTTTCGATGGGGGAAATCGCTGAACTGGATTGTTTCTTGCATAGAACTAGGTATAGTGTCAAGAAAGTAGAGAGGAAAACACAGAGCTAAGCAAAAAAATTGCTATGGATATTTCTAAATATCCTGAAATTTAAGATTTTCTAAATATCTCAGAAATTTCTCAATATCCCCCCCCCCCCAAAAAAAAAAATCTGGATATTTGTGGAAAGGCCTACCATTCCCACTGCCATTTTCTGCGGCCTGTCAGTTGCCACATGAGTTGTTTGTGCTTTGGCGTCATGTTTGCCATAAATCTCACTCTGTCTTTTTTCCTAGCATCAAATTTTCAGCTTGCTAAGGCTCCGAGCTCCAGAGCGACAACCTCACCCCCCGCCCCTCCCCATTGGGACCCTGTTTCATGATACTTGTTGTAGCTTAACATGTTCCGGCTTATTTTATTTTCCAGGTCACTGGACATGTGCATTATGTGAAACTTCAGTCCGACCAGCCCCCGTCCCTCCCCCCCACATGATGATCAAGACAGAGTGGCACTGAGATGACAGTTTATACTCTGAAAGCACAAAAGGCCTGCATTGCAACATATTTTTGCAGGTCGATCACTTTGTTATGATTCCCATACAGCTCCAAAGTGAAATCTTCATACCCAGTTAATTCTGTGGGGAGGACCCCCATGTAAAAAGGATGGGGTGCCCATTGTACCTTTTAGGGGTTAAAAAGGTGGTTTTGGTACATGTACCCCTTAGGGTGTTCAGATCCTAAGGTCAACAGCAGCAGCTTTAGCAGTACCTTTCAGGGTATTGAGCCTAAAGTGCCTTGGGTAGTGAGCTTAACTTGTCAGTTAATGTGTTATTTTGGAATTGATACCTCTTATGGGTGATAAAAAAATTCAAGCCATGTCCACAAAATAGGATTTTGGTACCTCTTAGGGATCTTTTCAAATTTCTGACAAGCACCCCCCTTCCTTTCAATATACCTTTGAATCCTCCCCCGGGGGGTTGATTCTATGTCGTAACTGTAAGGTGGATGCAATGTAGATGCAACTGTAAGTTAACGTCGTAGCACAAAACAAGCAAACAAGTCCATGTAAATTTATTAATTAAACAACAAGTCCTTTCTTGTGAAGTCAACACCAATGTTTTGTGTTTCTTATTAAATAATTAATATTTTCTGTAAACAAAAAAGTCATACACATCTCCTTTAAGCAAGAGATTTCTACTATTTGGTGCCAAATTTAAGCGCTAACAATTTTAGCAGAGATCTCCCAGCAGTAGACCATTTTGTTATCCTGGTCGTGCATTTCCCATTTCACAAGAACTTCCAGCTGAAAGGAAAAAGTACATAAAGTTCTAATTAGATAAGTATCATTCGATCATGCTCTACAGATGCCCTGTTAATATGGACTTCTTATGGTATCAGGCTCAAACATCTTGTCTTAAGTTGCATTTCAAAAATAATTGTATTAAGTTGTGCTGAACGGGGAATTCGTATGGAATGGCTTTCCACAACTGGGAGAGATGGGGAATTGCACCTAAAAAACATGTCATTTTAAAACTAATTTCGTGGGAATGTTGAGTGGGACAGTCATTCAATCAGGCTTGGAATTTGATTGGTTGATATGATAGCAAGAAGAATCGATAAATGGCTGAAACTTACATTAGGGTAGAAGCTCTTGATTGGTAGGACAGTTTTGAATGTGTATGTTTTCCCAGCAGTCATTGGACATGTGATACCCTGATCTTGACATGCGTCAGGTTGGTCGACAGGAAAAGGAACCCAGAAACCCACGTGTCCGTGAACTACAGTCTTGGCTGCTGTGATGTTGTGGCCTGCAAAAGAACCATACAGTAATTATGAAAAGTTAAAATGGTGAAAAATCCAAAATCATTATTGTTACAACCTTCCTTAATATAGAGTGGATTTTACACTTATTCAAACTACCAATCATCTTATATCAGTTATAGAGATAAAACTAAAACACTAATTTTAACAAACTTGGCTTGTAATCAACACTTCATCCTACCCCCCCCCCCCCTACCCCCACGCATCCTTTTTTCCGGGAACAGTTTTGAAAATCTCCATTTGAAGGTCACTCCATTTGCAGGTCACAGATAAGGAAATAGGAACATGGCGATAATAAACTTGAAGAGAAAATAACCTGTCAAGTCACTGTTAATTTTCAAAATAAAGGACAGCATACCCAGTGAAAAAGTTAATGGAAATTACATGTAAGCTTTGTAGGATGATACATTAAGTGGCTTAGATGTTACAATAACAATTTCAATTCTATTAAGTTATTTTTCGGCAAAAAGCTTTCTGCAAAATGTGATTAATTACACTCTTTTATGTAGAAATGTATATTTTTCGTGTCCAAGCTGGATATTATTATTTTTCTGCCCACTTTAGGCTGAAAATACACTTGTGTGCATTTATAGTTTACAGAATATAGTGCATGTATCGAAGTTAAACAAAGTGGATGTGCAGGCACGGATCCAGGGGAGGTGAAATGGGTGAATTTTCACCCCCCCCCCCCTCCTTTTTCTGAGCCCCCTTATTTCTTTTTTTTCTTATCCCTCAAATAATATTTGATTTCTCTGACATTATTACAAAAAAAATTCCCCCCCATTTCAAAATCCTGGATCCGCGCCTGATGTGGTCAGGAAGAGTCCATTTCTGTGTTGCCTTTGCCTCTGTGTTAAAACGAGTCTTAATGCGAAACCATTCATATGAAAGGTTTTGCACGAAAACTCGTTTTCAAACAGTGACAATGTAACTCGGAAATGGTCTACTGAACTCTCAAATAGAACTCTGATGTCTGTTTGGTGCGTTAATTCATACTTTTCAATGGTAAACAAAGTCTATTTAAAAACATCAGTTTATTGTACTTTCTTTATCACTCGCAACTTATTTAGCCTGCAGAACAAGCGTAATTATTTGCGTATTTCAGGCGAGCGGGAGTTGTCTGCGAGGGAAGGAGCGCTAATAAATGTTTCTCCCCTCGGGCTTCGCGCTCGTGTATCGCGCTGCCCCCCCCCCCCCCCCCGCCAATCCTTTTGCAGGCTACAACTTATTGGGCATCGAACTTTTACTGTAACTTTCCCCATACGTTTACTGCAATTTTTACTGCGTTTGCCCCCCCCCCCCCCCCCAAGCAAGACGGCATCAGAAACCGTGAAAAGGTCTATTTAACGACTTTAGTTAGCAGTTACTGTCAGTTCTTACTTGGAATAAACTCGACTTGGACGGCCTCCTCAGTGCCTTTCTTCAGTTCACATGGCTGCTTGTCGCAGGGGTCGATGTCCACAAAATTAACTTTTGAGCTCGCTGTTCCTTCCCCTAAAACAAGAATTAAGCTTAAAACCCAGAAACCTCTTATTAAAAAAATACGATAAAACGACATGCCGTTTGCGTGGACGCCTCAAGAGAATTACCGAGGATAGTTCTTCACACACGCATAGTTGCTTGCTGAAATTCTATTCTTTGCAATGACTCTAATAATAAAACGTTATCACGAAAAGTGTAATACATTTGTAATTAAATATTTAGGCAAAATTTACCGTGGTCCCAGAGGTTTTTCTTGATTTTTCTCTGCATGAGAGCCGCGAACCGGCGAACATGAGTCGCGAAGCGGCGAGAAAAATTCAAAACCTCGAGAAAAGTTCAGGAAAAACCTCTGGGACCAGTACTGTGAGTAGGCCAAATTGCCAATAGTGCTCGCGATTGCTGGTTATGGCATACAGTGAATAAGCTAAAAAAGTCTAATGCAACGCTTTTTATAGTACCTGTGTAATTTGTACTTTTACTGGCGGTCGGTAAAAAGGTTAGCACGACATTTTTGCGGGATCTATTATCTTTGCGATATTTGCGTTTTTTTTCCCTCGATCCGCAATAAAACATTTAGTCCACTGGCGAAATTATCCATACAAACATCACACTTAGAACCTTGTTGATGCCATTTATTTACATGTAAAACGTTCAAATTTGACGTCCCTTTCGTTCAGAAAGGAAACAATGCAGTTAGAAACAAAACTTAATTTGAGAAATAAAACGATGAAATTACCCCTTGGTACACTAGGTGAAAACGGAAAAAAAAATCGAGGAGCGCGAAACAGACGAATTTGCAGAGCGAAGCGCTCGGGGCAAGACAGGGCTCGCGGGCTTATACCGGGAGCCTGTTCTCAGGCTATTGGTACACTACAGGTGCAACTAATATAATAGTAATAATAGCAATGCATTTGTCAGCGCATTTAAAATTCTCAATGCGCTTACAGCGAGAAGCTAAAACTCTCAATCATCTATATAATATTAGGTGACGAAAAAAATAAGTAGACATTGCTATCTAAAGGTTAAAATAATCGCGAAAAAAGAAATGTTTTTAGTTTCTTTTTAAAAATAGTCACAGTCTCAGACTCTTTCAAAGATTTAGGCAGACCGTTCCAAAGTTTCGGGGCGCAATAACAGAAGGCTGTCATAACATTCGGAACTTGTAAAAGTAAATGATCGGATGAACGTAAAGAACGAACTGGTTTATAAGAACTGATAAGCGAAGTAAGATATCTAGGCGATTGTCCATTCAGAATTTGGTAGGTTAAGACGGTAAAATCTTAAAAGTGATGCGTAACCTAACAGGAAGCCAATGTTCTGAACCCGTTGTAGTTTTTCATGCTCTACCGTAGGAAGTCCACTACTAAAAAGTCCACTACTAGAAAAGGATCTTCTAAAGAGAACTACCCGCCACACTAGGGCAAGATGTAATAGAATGACACTGATGACCGTGTTTTGCATCTTTTCCTGTTGTTTCTTTTGTCGTTTTCCTCGTAGCGTAATCAATAAAAATCAATTTCCTTAAAATCGCAAAAATTACTACCCAGCAAGAAAAACCAGTCTTTCACAATCACAAAAATTAGTTCCCGCAAAATACAAAAAATTGTCGACCCGCAGAATTAAACTTCCTCAAAAGACTATCGTGCCGCACGGTATCCAGAGAACTTTGGTACATGCAATGGGGATGAGTGAAATATATTGTGCAATAGAGCATAATTTAGGCAGACCTTTCCATGAAAGCTTATGCTTTCCATACAAAACATCTTTTAATTTAATTAACGAACAAAAGAAACAGTGATTGTCGCAAACTTGGTAGAACTTTTTTTGTTATTCGCACTTTTCCGCTTAATTTTGTTTGCGCTCTTTAAAGACTTTAAAGGCAACAGACAACAGATTTCTTCACGATACTCGTGCGTGGCGATTTGAAATACGGTAACATGATCATACAGTACTGATGACCTTGGTAGAAAAAAAACTGCAAGAAAGCAGAGTTGGAAAACAAACTTACCACAGTCCATAAAGTGCATATGTGTACTGGAGCCTACACTGAGAAAACACAGCAGAACCACGGACAACATCAAGGACTTTGCCATCTTGAAATCTTGGGTTTCTACGTGACTTTAGTGCACAATACAACTGCAGGGTAGAAAAGATCGGATTTATAGCAGGCCAACTGTCAAATTGTGCACTATTCTTGAGTAGCAAAGCCATTGGTCAAAGGTTGCGTCATATTGTACACGTATGATTGTGGCGTGAGCTCGCGTGAACGGTGTGGTCAGAAATTTTGAAACAAGCCGGCTCCAAAAATCTCCATTGTCTTGTTTTGGCGTGGCATGCCAACAGTAACATGCCAATTCTAAAACGACAACTAAGTTATTTTAAGTTCTTGTGTCGTTTTGTCCGGGATTAAACGTTCCACGCATCAACCATTTGCCACCCTCGTGGAAAATAATATGTTGGTATGTGAGCCACCCCCCTGACCCGCCCCCGGATCGGGACTATTGCGTACCTTTCACAGCAGGTGAATGTTGTAGAACAATAAACTGGAGACAAAGAGATCGCATAAACTCGCTTTGTTGTTCTTTCTCATTGCGCGAAGGAACAGAGACCTTGTTTACTAAGATCAGTTTGCATTGTTTCTCCACCAAAATGGCAAACAATGCAGTCTTGCCTGAGCAAAGACAATTGATGAAGACAATACAATTGCTCAGTTCCGTTACAGCTGAACTACATGAAATGCAGCGTGTTGTGACCTGCTGTGTCCTTACGCTCTGAGGTGATGTAAAACAATAAAGGACTCTCTTTTCTCAGTTATAATTATTGTGGAGAAAAATTACGCCAAATGCATTTGAACAGGTGAAACATCTGGTTGAATACAACACAACCAAAGATTATATTTTAGCTTTTTTTAAAAAAAAAAAGAGAAATAAGTAGATCTGAGTAATTTCAGGTGTATTTTGTACAAACATATACCTCATTGCAGGCCTCATCGACGGTAATTTCACCGAATTGTTATTTTTGTTGTGTTATTGCACCAAGGCAAGTTTGTTTGCGAACGTTTTGACTAGATTCCGAAAAACGTTCTAAATTCTAAAGTTCCTTGATATTGTTACGGTACGCGAACGACTACAGCAATAATATCTCAGTTTTTTTAATTATTTAACCAGGAATCAGCGTGTGTGTAGCTACAGCAGTTAAGTTGACGGAAGACCTTGTCAATTCACCGTATGTTAGCAGACGTTTTCCAAGTTTTATCCTTGTTCTGGTCAGTTAAGGCAGCACCAAGTTTTCACGGTGTTTATAGAGGAGTTTAAAGACCTTTAAATAAACAGTAGTTATGTGAACATGTTGAACTAAATCACTGGAGCTCTGCAATAATGTGTGATGCCTGGTTTATTGTCGTCTTCATGGTCTTCGTCCTCGCCATCATGATCTCTATTTGAAATACACGGGGATCATATGCATACATAACTTATCTTTCAGTAAACCGTGCTTCTAAAAACCATAGTTAATAGAGGGAAATGGTTAGGAAGGCTGGTAAACATCAAAGAAGCAAACAAAACAGGCTAAGATTTAGGTTGGAAGGCCCTTGACCCTGCACATCTTTTGTTTTATGCTCGTTGACTATGCATGAATTTCATAATCACAATGCTTCTATTGTTTAGTTGTATCAGCACTCGTGACCCTTTTGTATTTTGCCAGGTTTTGTGCAGGGTCAACCCCCCAAATAGCAAACAAAAACACACAACAACGAACTTTGCCAAGTTTCCTAACCAATGCCCTCAATTAACTATGTAAAAAAGAATTACACATTACGCATTGCGTCAACTGCGACGTGTTCTGTCTTGAACGACAACTCCCGGTGTACTACATGACAGTAAGAACTGTGCCTTCATGACAACCGAACACACTTAAAGGTTAAAAGTCATGGGCACGTTGACCCAGCGCTGGGATATGTTTCAATAAGTCTTTTGAAACAGTTGTTTAGAAAACACTGATCTAGTCATTGTGTTATCAGAAATAGAAAAAACACTGACAAATAGGTTTATAAACTTTAACTTTGAGGGGACATTTTTATGGAGGTTAGTTTTCCATATGCAAATTCTTGTAATTTCTCAAAGTGCCATAAAATCTTTGGCTAGGATTTTCCATTCTTCCCAATATTTTACCCTCTGTCTACTTCCAATAGTCGTATTCCAGCAGCTTTCCTTGGTGGTGAGTAATAAAGGAAAATTTTTCTTGAGGGCAAAGCTTGACTACAAAACCTTCTAAATTTTGACCAATTTTTGCAATATTCAAATCGTCATTAAATCTCAGTCTTAAACCGCATTGGTCTAAAGATTGCTCTTCTGGTTATTTAAAACGCGCTCTTTCCATTTCTGAAATTCATTTAGCTGTAGTTAAAAGTTAAGTTATTTCTAACCCTATAATAGAAATAATCGGTCAAGTAACCAACTGTGGCAAAAGGCCTATCGACACGCCAATTAGCGACTTTCATATAACCCGCAATGCATTTTGTTTTCCCCACAAAATTTTGCATAAACTATTGTTTTCAAATACACTTGAGAATAGATGACAATAGTTTATGCAAAATTTTGTGGGGACAACCAAATGCATTGTGGGTTATATGAAAGTCGCTGATGATTACAGCAAAACGGATAAACAATTATACATCGATACAACAACAACAACAACAATTTATTTACCCCATAAACTTACATACATGCAGATAAATTATTCAAATAGATAGAGATAAATATAGGGGGTCTGGCTGCCTGAAATAACTAAAAAGTTAAAAGGGGCAGGCAGCCAGTATTACAATTTGTAATACTGCATCAGCAGGAAAACCTGCATCAGCACCGAAGCCGGACACGTAAACCCCACAAACCTCTAATGATGTAGAAGTCATTTTCGAAAGCAAGCGTCCACTCTGTTTAATTGCGTAATGATCGAGAATCGTTGGGTCTTTTGGTGAAATGATCATCGTTTTAATCGCAGTCTCTCTCCACTCGATCTCACACGGAACATTCCTTACGGTGTTTTTAGCACTGAAGGGAGTGGCCAAAACTCACGTGTTATCCCGGCATAGTCAAGCCAACCTTCGGAAATCGCACCCAGTCCAACCCCCTTCCCCCCCCCCCCCCCCCCCCCGATCCGTGGATTGATTTTGAGTTCAATTGTGTTCCAATGACTTTACCAGGTGTTATCAATTCAATCCACGTTTTACATCCCGGTTTTATATAACGAGCGCTAGAGAAGTGGTTACAAACGATCTACGAAGTGAACGCATTTAATAAGAAAAAATTTAATAGTAGCGCACTTTATGGCTCGCAGGTGTACACTGATAATGATGTATCAGGTTCTATGTCAATTGTGGTACGTAGAAAAAGCGAATTAAAAAGCCCTGTAACTCGAGAGAAAAGGCTACATTTATGAAACTATAAAACTGTTTCATTTGTAAACCTGGTACGTTTTCACAGTTGCTCATGACTTGCTGTCATGCCGACGTGCTGAACAGTGCGCATGCTTGCGATAGTTTAGATTGGACGGGACGGCTGATTGCACTTCAACAAAGATTTACCAAAAAACTAACTGTATCGTTCTTTTGTTTCCATTTGACTTTAGAGAGGAAACCACATCAGCCTTAGCTGGTTTTCATCCTCTATCCTGGTCGAATTGGAATTTGGATATATTGGTTTTTGTGGAGGGAGGAAAACTGAAGAGCCTGGAGAAAAACCCTTGTAGCAAGGCGAGAACCAACAACAAACTTAACATACATATGTTGAAACCAGGCAACATTGGTGCGAGGCGAGCACAATCCCTGATCCCCTGGGTTTGCAATATTTAATCAGTGATTGGCTAAGAAATTTCCAAAATTAGGCATCTGATTCAGTCTAGAACCAAGCATATTCTTGTTTGACTGCAATTTAATGTGACACAAAGCAACTTACAATTCTTTTTGCTCTATACTAATTAGTAATAAATTTATAGTTATCTTTAAAAAAAACATCATGTACGTTTTGCTTCTTGATAAAAGTGTTTTTACTAAACATTTATACTCAAAAATTGAACTGGAAAGAAATTAAATGAGTTGACCTGAAGTCACACTTCAATAAATTTCTCATATTGCCCATCGACAATTTTGAGAGGGACTTCAAAGCAAAAGACGTCTGTCTCGTTCTTGTTTCCAACCATTTCCCATTTGACAACAAGTTGCAACTGAAAAAAAGTAACAACAGTAATGAGCATGAGGTATATGAAATTGAGCAAATCTACACTCACACCTCATTTGTTTTGTTAGTTTGAATTTGTCAAAAAAAGAAACAAACAAACAAACAAAAAACTGGCAAGATTGTTAGATGTTATGGGAAAATTTCCAGGCACCTATTAGCCAAGATTATGTATTATTAGATTATTAGCCGATTATGTAAATCACAATTTTCAGATCATGCGAGTTTTGCAAAACATTCAAGCGCAACAACGATGATTACATTTCCAAGAGCTACCCTCAAGTGTAGCAATCATACAATCTGAAGTTGGACGACAAACAACAAAGTTCATATTATTGGCATTCTTTCCCAAGTTTAAAAGCAAAACCCTCACCTTGTGACAGAAATGACAGAGGGACCGTATATTCAATGTAGTAGATAACAAGAATTCAATTTAAAAATTAATATAAACCAATATGTGGGCTGAAGTCAAATCCAGCTTTGGTTACAGGTGTAACAAATGTGACTTGCTATCGCAAACTGTGCTTAATAATGTTATAAGTTATCATTATTTTTTGCGTGTGTGTTTGTTATTTGTACCATCACCTAGATGTTGGTTTTTAAGGAGGAAGGAGAACCACAGTAAAAGGGACCGCAAAGCAACAAGAGAACCAACACCAAACTTACGGCACCAGGACAGAATCAAACCCACGCCACATTAATCAGTAGGAGGTGAAAGCTGTCACCTTTGTCATGTTTAAATGTCCCCCAACCCCCTGCCCCCATCTAAATGATTGTACTTTTTTGCACTGAGTTTCAGACATCAATATAAGATATCAGTAAGATATCAGATATCAGTAAGTCACAACAGAACCACAAATTTAAGTATGCAACAAGGTAAATTAGCAGATTAAAAATGTGACTGGTTCTTACTGCAGCCAGGAGAAATTAATCAGATGGATGGTTTAGGTCAAATAGAACTCACCGCAGGATATTCGCTCTTGACTGGAAGGGTAGCTTTGAATGTTTGTGGCTTCCCAGCAGGCATTGGGCATGTAATTCCATGGTTTTCGCATACATCAGGGTCGTCAACAGGGAAAGGGACTGGTAATCCTTCAATGATTCCATGAATTACAGTATTGGCATCTGTGATGTTAGTGTCTACAAACAATCATGAAATCAAACAATCAGGTAATGCAAGTGACGTTTTCTCACACTGATTACTTCTGGGAATACATGACATGTCTGAATGAGTTTTTCTTTTTTGGTAGAAGTAGGAAACTTAATTGTCTTGATCAAGGTCTTTGACGATCCTGACAATGATTTTTAAAAAGATTAGTTAACATCCTTGACCAGAACCTGATTTATGTATTGTTTTGGCTCAATAAGATCCCCATGACAGTCCACCAGAAATTCAAAATTAGGGAGTACCATAGCCTCCTACGCAGACGTAGGAGGCTAGGAGTACCACTGATGACAATCAAAAATCTAAAACAAACTGCCATCAACTTAATTTCACTTAGCCACAACACAAATTGAAGTTTACTGTACCAAATTTAATTGACAATAAAGCTGAAGCTCCAGAATGGCACTTACTAAAAAAAAAGCCTCATCAAAAATTGCACAAATTGAACAAGTGGTACTCAAATAGGGTATGAATTAGAGGATATGGAGTCCATCTAGTCCTAGTAACTCGCCATCCAAGACTGCTAAGTTACGAAGCTGTTCAGAATGCATGTACCGGTACATGTCACATTTCAGAAGGGAAACTTTCTTGAAGTGCATTAGCTGTGTAAAGAAGCACCAGCTCCTGCACTATTTTGCAGGCTGATGGATTTGTAGTCAGCGAAGTCCTTTCAATCACGCATCTACTGTCATTTAAAATATGGAGTAGCATTTTTTGCCACATAATTTTGAAAAAAACAGTTTGTCATAAAGTCTGACCTCACTTGCAAAATTTAAAACTTTAAAAATGGGAGTCCTGGAAGACCTGGGTACTCCCAGACTGTGTTCATCACGTTTAACTTTCCTAATTGAAAGTAACTGGTATCAAGTACTTTGGAGCAGTTTTCAACTAAGTGTCAATAATAATCATGCAATTACTTTGGTTTTGGTTTACTATGGTTTGAGATTGGCCGAGTAGTCTAACTGGTTTACAAGTGATTGGTTGGTTTCGGTTTTACCACACTCAGTTGAAAGCCGCTCTAAAGCACTGTGTTCTCCCAAATAGTAAAGTGAGCGATAATTCAGTTCTTACTTGGTATAAACTGTACTTCAACGCTCTCATTAGTCCCTTTCTTCATTTCACATGGTTCCGTTTCACATGGACTGATGTCCACATATTCAATTTTTGCTCCACCCCCTGATAGAAATAATTTAAAACACATCAACAAACTTTATACTTTATTATAAAGATAATCAGATCGTCATGAAATCAAAACATATCATGACCATTCCCAGTCCCTTACACATTTTACCCTTAACCCCTAAGAAAGGAGATTAAACCCCATTGATCTCATGCTAAAAAATTGGCACAGCACATTAAAATTTTGGCACGGACAGCACTACTCATTCACACGACTCAATAAAAGTGTTTTTCCCCAGCTTGGCACAGTACCAGTTTGTGTATCGGCACAAATTTTCACCTGTATTTCCTGAGAACTTGTGCATATCAATTATTTTCCCTGATTAGTCACTCTGCTATAACCACCACATGTGTCTTGCATTGAAACAAAGGAGTTATTGATGATTCAAGGGTGAGACAGCTCGAAAGAAAGAAATTCAAATCATCAAGAAAAAAGGACCAAAAAGAATTGTTATTTGTCATGTGTGTTTCACACCAAGGGTTTTTTATTTGGGGGGAAGGGGGCAGGAGAAATGATTATATTCTCTGGCCCTCATTTTCATGAAAGCTGTGAATGTGCCAGCTCGGAGATGGCATAAAAATTGCAGTTTCAGCACAATGGCTTGATACCCGTGCCAATACTACCTTGTTGGCATTCCCAAAATTTTGGGCACGAGTGCCACATTACAATCAATACTACACGTGGAGAAATTGATGTGCCGTGCCAATTTGTCAGTGGCTGTAGTGGGGTTTAAGTCCTTCCTCCCTCATCCAACAGCCATTCATTCAGAGATGCCTCATATTGAACAGACACTCACTCCTGTTGACAGATGCTTTTTGTGAGAGGAAACTTGACCATAGTTCATTATGCACCTATCAATGTCAATAGGGCGGGGATTTGATCAATCGCTTTGGCCCGGGGATAGGGCATTTGAACTATCTTGCTGTCTCGGGTAGGGATATTTGAATTATACTAGGCAGTCAAATGCCTCTACTCTCAGGACATACATGGCAAAAAGAAAACAAAAGTCAACCTTAAAAACCTGCTGTGAAGTTCCACTGCAGGCTTTTAGTCATATGGGTGTCCAGGCGTCCCATGGATGGTCACTTTCTACTGAAAATTATTTTATTTTCAATATGCTGCCTTATAAATTGCTCATTTGAGCAGGTCCTATAGCGCAATTAAAGATGGGCAGTTTTCAAATTCTGGCTAAAAGCTGTGTCCCAAGTCCCAAGTATTGCATATTAAACATGACTTCTCTCCTCTGGGAGACGAGGGTCATGCACTTAGTGCCCTCCCTTTGCTATGAGCTCTCTCTCTGTTACAAAATATATACTTGATGATTTAATTTTCACAGTAAAACTGTTTATGGCTACCTTCAAACACAACACAAAGTTTTCTAAGGGCCTATTTACAAGGAGAGAGGGTTGCCCTTGCAAGCGGGTTACCCTAACATTCGCACATTTCTTCCTTTTTCTAGTCTTTGACATGTTTGCAAGGCAGATACATTGTAGAGTTACCCGGGTAGCTAGGTAGTACACGTTATTGATATGGATGAGAATGAGGACAAGATCCAAATTGATATTTAATATGTGATCACCTTCGTTGCACTAATTAAATGGTATGCAGAATTACATTTGTATATCGTTTCAGTTTGTAATTCAAGTGTAATTCAACCCATGCTAACCATCCGTAGAGGTTTATCTTAAACCAGCAAAGTGTAATCCATATAACTATTCTTTTTTTATCCGTATCGTACAGCACTGGAATAGTCTACCAGGTTCTGTTGTTGAGGCTGGGAGCTTGAGTTGTTTTAAGAGTGCCCTGAAGCGCTTTCTGAATATCCCTTAACAGATTGTTTTGTTTATCTCATTGTTCTTATTGATCATCAGTTATCTAATTTTCTGCTTGTAAATAGTTCTTAAAGGATTTCTATTGTACATAGTTTATACCTGTTTTTATCTTTTATTTTGGGGAAACAATATAGGGTCAACCTCCAGTTTTCCTTTTCAAGATGTTTGTATTTTTTTGTTCCTCCATGTTACAAGAACCAACTGTGCCATTATTAAAACTTTAGATCAGTTTTGTATGCTGTATACAGCTTTTTTTATTGTTTACGTATAAATGCTGCATTTCAAAAAAACTAATATATAGATTTAGCCACTCTCTATCACACAATGCTTCACTATCGGAAAGAGCAGGTCCAGGGAGAATTGTCTGCACATGCTAGTAATTTTAGTTAGTTTCTTAGCTAATGGCTACAAATCATTTCCCGGGGTGAGGAATTGCAGTTATATTTCACCTCACATTTTTGCCCAGGGGTAGGGAATTTTACAGCAACTTCTTGGAAAATGTCAAAATCCCGCCCTATGCCCCCCCCCCCCCCCCCTAGCTTATGGCCTACAAACCAGACTCAAAGGTGGCTACAACTGTCATTCCTGTATAAACACTTTGGTTGTGTTTTACAAGCCTTGAGGACAATTTAAGTGAAAACAATTATTCGCCTTTAGTTTAGTGAGCTAAAAATCCAACCTGTTTGCACCAGAAACGAGTTCAACGGTCCTTCTCTTCTATTCGATCTACGGGTTGTGGTAACAGAGGTTACACAGCATAATGAAAACAAGTCATGTTCCATGTCTTTGCATTTTCCATCTTTGCATATGTTTGCTTTCCTTCAACAGCTGAATTTATAAACTAAGTGTAATTAAAAAAGTTAGAGGTGTTTAAACCGTACATGTATGTTTTGATCAACTTCGGAATACCCGGCGCGGCCACTTCATTTGCATGTATCGGTGTGCTTTGAAGAACGAGGTATATAACAATAGTTTCTATTCTTATTCAGTGAGATGCAAATAAGATCTCTCTTCATCTGCGTATATAAAAAAAGAAATCAAAATATAGCGAGAATCAATACAAGAGAAGTCATTGCATGTAAAAGCGCCTCCTAAGCCATAATTGAAAGTTGTGCGCTTTTGTAATTTGAATCTTCTGTGAGTCAGCGAGTTAAATTCTGGGTTCAATTTCCAAATGAAAACAGATGTCACATGTTGGTCTGTAAGCAAACACCTAGAAAGAATGTCGGCCTAGTGAAAACGTGGCCTTTGAACCTGCCTGTGGCGAACTGGAATTGCTGCATGGATCGGTTTCGCAATTTCGTGTGGTGAAAAAGTTACCGGAAATAACTTCGAAATTCTAGGGCTTTCTTGTCGCGGATAGTTCAAAACCAAAGTAAAAACCACATAAGCCTTAAGTTTAGAATATATGATCGTATCGACGCTTTTAAAATATTTAGACAGGCGAGCATCGCTGGATTTAATACTGCACATTGAAAACGGTGTGCGACATTTGCAGACTGCAGACTGCAGACTACAGACTACATTTAGGTCTAAATAGCACTCTGGTTAGCCTGAATAGCACTCAGGTTAGCCTGAATAGCACTCAGGTTAGCCTGTTTACGGTTAGCTATTGGTAATGGAAATGGAATACAATATTTTAGTTAAAAAGTCTACAGTCTGCAGTCTGCAAGTGTCGCACACCGCATTGAAAACCCTTTGTACATAAATGCGAGGAACTTGCCACGAACGACTCACGAACGCATGCAGCACGTTTTGTCAGTATACTCACCACAGTTTGCAAAATTCACATGTTTACTGGAGGCTAAAGCGACAACACTGAGGACAACAACGGACACAATAAGGGAGTTTGCCATCTTCAAGTCGTGGGTAACAACACTTTAGCAAATGGTGAAATA
>CAXHUQ010001517.1:0-15000 GCA_964020085.1 Micromussa lordhowensis | reverse complement strand
AATCCAAAAAGTTTTTGGAAGAAATAGTCACCAAAGCGTGACGATTTTTTTAGGCGGAAAAAAAAAATGGGGTTAGGTGCACTTTAAGGTAGATTGGAGTTGAAATATCTCTGTCCTTTGCATTACGTGAGACAAAACTGTAACATTGTTGATAGGAATAGCCCATTGCAGAAACGTGAGAGGACTGGGACGAGTTTCTTATATTGATTAGATTGAAAATCTAAACATTTCAACTGAGATGTTACTGAATGAAAAGCTACCCAGCCAAGTTTGAGAGTTTTCAGTGGAAAATTGTTCAAATGGGAGAATCTCAAAAGTTGCAAAATTCCATACAAATCCTTATAATTTTGTGGCTTGTCTACCCAATCCATACAAACTCTCTATTTTAGGTGATATTTGAAGAGCTACCATTTTGCCCTTTTCCTTCTCTAAATACTTCTATTCTTGGTAAATATTCTCGGATTTAGTTGATCTTTCATTAGAATATCTTAGTTTTTCAAACAAATGGAAAACAGTCACACTCTTTCCCAGACCTCTCACGTTTCTGCAATTGCCTATTAGCATGCATGAATTGTAATGTGCCATGTTTGTGTTTCAACATGTTCTAGAAGGATAAGGTATACGTCTAAACAAATATCTTCCGCGGAATCTGAAAACGGTAAAATTTTGATATCCACGTGAAAAAACGAAACTAGTCTTACCACTATGGCCCTTATAATGATTTACAACTAACAACATACACAATAGAGGAAGCATTATAAATTCTCGTGAGCGGTTGCTTCGGCGCACGCACTTCATCAAGTGGACTTTGGACCTGAACACTTGATATCGGATTTCCAATGCAGCTTAGCTAAGCTCCCTGAAATTTTGGAATAAAAAGACTATCCAAACTGATTTTTAAGCTCCCTGAAGCTTGACTGATAGTGGCTTCCTGGCAAACAGACCTTGGACTGTTTTTCGGTTTTGGCCACGCTAATGCTAAGCACAAACAACCGTACAAACTAACAGCGACAGGACGTGTCTATACTCGTGACTCGTTGGTCGATCAAAGTTTGTTATTTTGAGCACACTAGCTCGATTAAAATGAGGCTTTATACCCCCTCTGATTGAGTTTATAGTGAATATATCCAAGTGTTTTTTCTTTCCTTTTTTATGGCACGCTGGCCGACTTTGTCACGACAATTATTGACAGTTGTTTTGGCAAGACAAGTTGTTGTTAATGGCACGCTCGCCGTGAAATTTGAAATTTTGAGCACACTAGCTCGATAAAAAAAGCCTTTATACGCACTCAGATTGAGGTTATAGTAAATAGTTTCAAGTGGTTTTGTTTCTCAAATGGCATGCTGGCCGATCTGGTCAAGACAATTGACTTTTTGTGACTGGCTGCCTCGCTGGGCGATGTTAGCCTCTTTTCTCACTTCGCAAGTCGCACGATGGCAGAACACACCGGTCATGTGATCACCTATCATGATCCTCCTGATGTGATTGGTTTAGATAAAAAAATACCGCGATGCCAATTGTATTGTGTATTACCAATGATGTCACTCTTACATTACCTTATGTTATGAACAGTTCTAGTTTCGTTGCGTGATCTATGAACATGAACACGAACAGCCCGTAATTTACGGAGAATGCGTGACTTTGAACAATGCGTGATTATCGAAATATGCGTGATTATTTTTTCTGTATCTCTGTGGTTTTAAATAGTTTAGCGATTGCGGTTTCCGTTGTATGACAGTTCATGAGTAGTTCGTTTTAAGACTAGATTTTTTAGGTTTCGATTTCAGTTGCGATCAGCGTCAGTATTGCGAACATTGAATTAAGCTTCATCGTATAGTTTTCCCAAGCCACAGAGATCCACTCTTCAGATTCTACTAATCGACTACAATAAAGATTAAAGAAATCTCTGATGGTTTGATACGTTTGTCGCCTTCTGGACCAAAATCGACTACAATAAAGATTAAAGAAATCTCTGATGGTTTGATACGTTTGTCGCCTTCTGGACCAAAATTTCTGAAGAGTGGATCTTAGTGGGAAAACTATACGATGAAACTTAAAGTGCCCCTAACCCCAAATTTTTTCTTTTTATTTTCAAAAAGAATACAAAATTTGGTGAAGATTAAAAAAAGAATTGAGTAAATCAATCAAATCCTCGCGAAACTACGAATGTTTAAAGTTGTGATGTTCTGGTTCACGGCCGCGCGACAGGAGATCTGGGGCTAATGCACTTGTGACGTCAGCGGGGGAAGCTGGTTTCTTAGCTTTTGAGGCGATCGTGTGTTCAGCTGGGTTTCATCTGAAATTTCTCGCCTTCAACTCCTGTGAAGTTTGATCCCAGCCACCGAACTCATTGAAACCTCCAAGAAATGGCATCAGACAATACAAATTAGGATTATTCGATTGAGTCAGAGGTCTCTGACTATCTGTTCTCTCCCGGAGAATAGCATCGAAGACATCGAAGTGACGCAAAGTATATTAAAAGCAAGGAATCGAAAGTCTGTCAGAATGTGTCTGGATTAACTTGCTTTATATACCAATGAACCAATGGCTGATGAAGAGTTGTTAAAACAAGATGAAAGGAAAACCAAACAAGGAAAACCAAAAGTTGAAGCGAATGATGGTAAATGGACGCCTCGAACTGAAATAAGATGAAATAAACACGGTGATTATTTTGCATTGCTTCAGTGACCTTCATTCATGGCTTCGCTCATCGTGAATTAGAAATACCTCCAAGCAAAAGGAAGAGCTATAAAAATCTTCAAGATGCAGCCAATATCCAGTGGCATCGATATATAAAAAAAATCAAATAACATTTGTTACAGCTTGAAATCAAATACTGAAAAGTACAAAAAACGGGACGCGCGCTAAGGTCACGCTTTTGTTTATAGCGGAGCTCCGGCGGCCCGAAGGGCCGCCAAGCGGAGCCCCATAACCATATAGGAAAAAGAAACCCATGTATGGATTTTCTCATGGTTAATCATGGACAGCGGTATTGCTCGTGGGCGCGTACGCACGACGGCGACGACAACGACGACGACGACGACGACGGTGGAGTCGCGCAAGATGGCGGCCATAAGGGGATCATAAGGGGAGGGTCAATGCAATGATAAAACCTTGGAACAATGCTCACATGTTAACATCATTCAGATAATATTTTAGCCCAATAGTTTTTGGCAATTCTTTATTAAACAATCAAAGTAATTTTCACAATTTCCTCTGATAATGTTTTGATTTTTTAATCCACTCGTTCGACTTCTGGATTGAAAAAAGCAGTTCATTTCAGTTGAAAGAAAAACTAAACACCAAACAATATGCAGAAAACCTTGCAGCAAAGTTACAAAACTGAACTCAAAATTCAACCTTATCCTGGATAAGCCTAATCGGGCTACAGGAGCTCCGCTTTTAGGTTGACCTAAATCTATATATTATCCTTTCGATCTTAAGGCGGCGAAATACGAGATACAAAAACCTTCAACCTGTTGCGCAACATTGTTTCGTTGCAAGTTTTCGTCGATGTTTCCCGTTTTTCACCTTGTGTGATCAACTTGTCGCGCAACAAAAACATTTGTTGCGGGTTGAAGAAAGTTGTTGCGAAAAGTAGAGCGCGGGTCTACTTTGAGCAACAAATTTTGGCTTTGTTGCTCGTTTTTCATCAAATTCACAACTTGTCGCGCAACGAATTCGCTCGTGCCCTAGCAAATCAACCAATCAGCGCGCCGCATTTCTTCAACCTGCAACAAATGTTTTTGTTGCGGGTCAAGTTGATCACGCAAAGTGAAAAACGCGAAACATCGACAAAAACTTGCAACGAAACAATGTTGCGCGACAAGTTGAAGGTTTTTGTATCTCGTATTTCGCCGCCTTTAAGGCGGCGAAATACGAGATACAAAAACCTTCAACTTGTTGCGCAACATTGTTTCATTGCAAGTTTTCGTCGATGTTTCCCGTTTTTCACCTTGTGATCAACTTGTCGCGCAACAAAAACATTTGTTGCGGGTTGAAGAAAGTTGTTGCGAAAAGTAGAGCGCGGGTCTACTTTGAGCAACAAATTTTGGCTTTGTTGCTCGTTTTTCATCAAATTCACAACTTGTCGCGCAACAAATTTGCTCGTGCCCTAGCAAATCAACCAATCAGCGCGCCGTATTTCTTCAACCCGCAACAAATGTTTTTGTTGCGGGTCAAGTTGATCACGCAAGGTGAAAAACGCGAAACAATGACAAAAACTTGCAGCGAAACAATGTTGCGCGACAAGTTGAAGGTTTTTGTATCTCGTATTTCGCCGCCTTTAATTTGCCGGTTTTCTGCTGACTTTGTTGTATGTGTTAATATATATGGTCCCGGAATATGGTAAACCCTACTTAGCGTCGTATTCAGAAGTTTGCTCGAAAATAAATTGAATAAAGAATTTCACACAAAGCTACAAGACAAACAAAGAACTCGCTCGCCTCGCTTGAGAAGCGAGTCTGGCAAGGAAAAATTTAGATTTTCCGATCAGATCGAGCATTCCTCTGCCTTTCAAATAACACCAATATGGATTTACCAAAAATTCAATTATTACAAGTTGACAATCAACCACTAAGAGCGAAAAAAACGATCTGAAAATAAACACAGTTTTCTAAATACCCGCCGGTTAAATAGCAAAGCGGCAAGTTACTTGCTTCGCGGTCTTTCGGATAAATAGATTTCACGTAATAAACCGCAGCTATAGTTTTTTTCGTCGCAGGGTTCTGAGTACAATGATATTTATCTACTTCAAGGTATGGGATCTGAATATTTTGAAGCTGATCGTGATCGCAGCGCTTCACTTCGATTATTTATCTCGTGTCAACAAACAAGAAGACAACGACTGAATGAAATCAGAGCGGCTGACAACCAAAACACTGCGATATAACACAAGTTTTCAGTTTCGGCCAGACTGTATTCGCTAGTTCAAGGGAGATATGAGATGTAATCACAAGATCGATAAAAAAATAACGCTACGATCATTAGTTAACAGTTTCCATCAAGGCATATTGTTGAGAAACAGTTGCTTGAATAGGTTCCCACTTGGCCTGTTGTATTTTCATGAAACGGTTGTTTAATCGCCAAAGGAAGGTATGTTGTGTACAAATATACATTTAGACAGATCCACCACATTACGGCAATTCGTAGCAACACACCTATAAGGCACTGTAGTAATTTTTTCCTCTGAACAATCCCTCTGTGACCTCTGATCTGCAGTATCTTCACTCTCGCCCCATTCTCCATGTAACTCGGCCGTGAACCACAGTGGCGCGTATTTTTCGTATTTTAAAAATTCACAGAAAATCGAGGAAAAATCGTACGACTATAATTTTTTCACCAATGTGATCAGGACAAAAAGGACCTTTTTGGCGGCTAAGAAAAATTTTGGGGGTTAGGGGCACTTTAATTCAATGTTCGCAATACTGACGCTGATCGCAACTGAAATCGAAACCTAAAAAATCTACATTTGTCAAGCAGAGCATAGAGTCCATGACTGCCCCACTATGGCTGATAGTTCGCCTGAAGAGAGAATACAACATGCGAAGAACCACCGCCTTTGCTTTTCATGTTTAGTGAGAGGCCATCCGACGAGGGAATGCAGGTCCAGGAATAAATGCGGCAAGAACGGTTGCACCCGAATTCATCACCCCTTGCTCCATACAGACCCTCCCACTAACAGCGGAGTGGCATCAATCCTTGATAAAGGAAGTATCATGCCAGTGGTTCGAGTCCAATTTAAAGCAGTGAATGGGAAAGTCCGGGAGGGAAATGTTCTCGTGGATAGCGGAGCAGGCACAACCGTAATACGAAAGGACTTTGCTAAAGCTCTAGGCCTTCAGGGAAGAAGCGAGCGAATTGATCTGGCAGTTGTCGGCGGCGAGAGAATTCAACAGAAGGCAAGTAGGCGATTGAAATTCTGGATCTCCCCCCTGGACAAAGAAGAAGAATTCTCCGTTGAAGCCCATGAAATTGACAAGACCATTTTAAATGTTCCTGCCCTCGATAGGCCATGGCTGAAATCTTTCTCACACCTTTGTGATCTCGAATTTCCTCATAAGGCTGGACCCATTGACTTGATCCTAGGGGTTCAGTATAGCCATCTTCATGCTGAAGAAGAGGTGCGTCAAGGTCTGCCATTTGAGCCAGTGGGGAAGCGCACACGCCTAGGATGGCACGTGATGGGTTCAGACAGCTCCAAAGGAACCACCCAGATGTGTTCCATCAGCTTCGTTCAAAAACTGAACATGGAAAGATTTTATGAATTCGAGACTCTGGGAGTACAGGCACGTGACTGTTCATGTCCCAAGACAGTAATGTCCACAGAAGATCGAATGGCTATGGATTTATTTGAAGCCTCCTGCACTAAAGAAGAGAATCGCTATGTCATAGGCCTACCATGGAAGAAGGATCCTCACCTACTTCCAAACAACTATCCGCTAGCAGAGCGACGGCTCGAATCTTTGGAAAGAAGCCTGTCTAAGAATGAAGGAAAAGCAAAGATGTACAACCGCGCAATTGAGGAGTATGTAGAAAATGGCTGGGCCCGCCCCCTAACAGAAGAAGAATCGCAGTACGATGTCAAACCTGTCTATTACCTGCCACATCATGGTGTTTACCGACCAGACAAACCAAGCACTCCACTTAGAGTTGTCTTTGACCCCGCTTCCCAATACCAGGGAGCCTCTCTAAATTCGTTCCTCTGCAAAGGACCTTGCCTCATTGGAAATTTGCTAGGCGTCCTGCTGCGTTTCCGTGAAGACCTTGTTGGTTTCGCTGGGGATATCTCCAAAATGTACCTACAGATCCTCCTACCGGAAAGAGACACTCATGTTCATCGATTCCTGTGGCGAAATCTCCAAACCAAGAAACAGCCCACCAAGTACCTCCTGTCGCGAGTGACCTTTGGCGACAAACCATCGCCCGACATGGCCAGTTACGTCATGCTGAAGATCGCTAAAGAAAATGAGAGTGAGTACCCCGATGCTGCCGTAATTTTGCGCCATGATCGTTATATGGACGATCTGATTCACTCGTGTGCGACCCCTCAGCTAGCAGCAAGACGAATGACAGCACTTGACAAGGCTCTTGCCCAGGGAAGTTTTAAGATAAAAGAATGGTACTGCTCTTCCCAGCCAGAAAGAAACGAAAAACGAGAAAGCAATCCAGTCAAGCCAGCAACGCCGAAGAACAGAGTCGGGAAAGCAACGCCCAGCCAAGGTATGGTCCCACCAGCGACAACAGATGTCAACTTGGATGGAGAGAGAGGGCAGATCAAGACCTTGGGAGTTGGCTGGAACCCTCAAACGGTTTGCTGACTGGGCTAAATCTTATAAACATAATAATGGAATAATGTGCTCTTTCGATGTCTGTTCGTTGTTTACAAATGTGCCACTTGACGAAACAATACAAATTTGTCTAGACAAGCTGTACGCCCTTCCTGATCCCCCAACGATACCTCGTCCTGTTTTAAAGAAATTGTTAGAGTATTACGACCAGATTGATGGTGTTGCCATGGGCTCACCTTTAGGCCCTGTTTTGGCTAACATTTTCATGTGTGACTTCGAAGAAAAATGGATAATTAACAGTCCCAGATTTCACCCTACACTTTGGTATAGATATGTTGATGACACTTTTTCCATGTTTGACAGCAAAGACACCGCTAACGAGTTTTTGAAGTACCTCAACGGCCGTCACAACAGCATCCAATTCACCATTGAATTTGAACAAGCCGAAGAGATTCCGTTTTTGGACATTCTTATTAAACGCTGCCCAAACAACACTTTTATCACATCTGTTTACCGGAAGAAGACATTTACTGGACTCTATACCAAATGGGACTCATTTACACCACGCAAATACAAAATCAATCTTATCCGCACGCTAACCTATCGTTGCTTCTGTATTTGCTCCACGGCTTCATTGTTACAATCCGCTGTTGAGGATCTCAAAAGGCTTTTGCTGCAAAATGGCTACCCTCAGGGTATCATCACTTTTAATATCAATGATGTCCTGAACAAGAACAAGAACAAGCCAAATGAACCCGTTGCAACGGTCCCCAAAAAAGATGTTATTATTGTATTACCTTATATAGGTCTCCATAGCAACCTGATCACTAAACGTCTTCAATCTTGTGTTAATCGTTTCTACTCTTTTGTTAATGTTAAAGTTATTTTTCAAAACACCCGTCGCATCAAATCCTTCTTCCCATACAAGGACCGACTCAACCGATCACAATTATCCAAAGTCATTTACAAAGCTAGTTGCTGGAACTGCAACGATTTTTACATTGGGAAAACGAAGCGGAGACTTAACGACCGGAAAACGGAACATTTCAAGGCCCTTTTGAAACATGATCACTCTTCTGCAATTGCTGATCACGTTAAAACAACTGGCCACAACATCAAATGGGACCATTTTGGCATCCGGCAAGACTGACTACCACTGTAAAGTTAAGGAGACCTTTTTTATTCAAGAATTGCAGCCAGCATTTAATGCCAATGTCAGCAGTGAAAAGCTTTTACTCTATTAAGGAAGCCTTTTCATTGTCCCTTTACAGACCGTTTCCGTTTGGAAACGTCTTAAATTTCTATTGCAGATGTTCTCTGTCTAGGTTCCAGACCCCCATTGTTACAGTATAAATAGCTTTTCAAAAATGTGTAACGGTTATACTTTTGAAAATGTATGTCGACTAGCATACGAAACGTCAAGGTTATAAAATGAAAGTTTTTAATATGTTTGTCACCGCTGTTTGTGTTATATTTTTAATCCGATACCTTGAATTTTACAGTGAAGGATCTTCAAATCAGCAGAGCGTTCACCAAGCGATCAGTCCTGTCTAAGATCTCTCAGATTTACGACCCACTTGGACTGGCTTCAGCAGTTACAATCAAGGCAAGAGTTGCCCTGCAGGATATCTGGAGATCAAAGCTGTTCGACTGGGATGATCCTTTACCAGAAGAGATCAGAGAGCTATGGCGTAACTTATTTCAAGATATAGAGAAGCTAAAGGACGTGAAATTTCCAAGATCTCTTAAGCCAAGTATTACAAGTGGACCGTCTCAGTTGCATGTCTTCGCAGACGCCAGTATCAATGCTTATGGAGCTGTTGCATACCTACTGTGGCCTACACCAGATGTTCCTGAAGTTCGCCTGGTTTCAGCAAAAGCAAGAGTAGCCCCCCTTCGTCAAAGTACAATTCCGCGTCTGGAACTGATGGCAGCTCTTTTAGCATCAAGGCTCGCCAAAACAATTTATGAAGAATTCAAAGAGAAGCCCGAGTGCGTGGAATTATGGTCTGATTCAAAAGTAGTTCTCCATTGGCTTCGCTCAGACTCTTCCCTTATGAAAGCGTTTGTAGGTGTTCGTGTCGCAGAGATCCAATCCACGTGGAACGAAGAGCATTGGAGATACGTTCCGACCGAACTTAACCCAGCAGATGATCTCAGCAGAGGACTTCGCACCGAAGAACTCAATGGCCGATGGATGAAAGGTCCCGCTTTCCTGAGGAAACCCAGGGAAGAATGGCCCGCAGAGAAACTAGACACCTCTATGGCAGATGACCCTGAAATGAAGAACGCAAAACACAGACCGGTCGGAGCCGTTGTCCAGAATCAAGATATTTTGAAACCAAGTACGTTCTCCAGCTGGCAACGACTGCTCAGAATTACTGCCTACTGCATGCGTTTCCTGTCTAATGCAAAGAAAAAAGCAAGAGACCAGCAGGCTTCCAGAAACGAAGTACGCGAAGGACCTTTGGTCCCAGAAGAGATGGATCAAGCAGAGCGCTACTGGATAATGTCGGCACAGAGAGATCTGGAAGATTGGCAAAATCGCTTCAGCGACTTGACACCATTTGTCAAAGAAGGAGTGGTGAGAGTAGGAGGAAGGCTAAGACATGCCCCACTTACCTATGAAGAGATCCACCCCATACTTTTGCCAGCAAGTCATCCCATATCCTAAGCTAATCATGCGAGAAGTACACACTCAAGTTGCACATGGTGGACCTGAAAGAACCCTGTCAGAAAGTCGCCGCAAGTTCTGGATAACTCGTGGGCGAAACCTTGCAAAGGGCGTGGTCAAAGATTGTCCAATATGCAGAAAGCTTCGCCAGCCACCTCATAGTACCCTAATGGCCGATTTGCCACCCGAGAGGTTGAAACCATTTTCTCCTCCCTTCTCTGTGACAGGTGTTGATCTTTTTGGCCCCTTCAACTTGAAAACTGGACGAAACAGAACAAAGAAGGCCTGGGGAGCACTGTTCACCTGCGCAACTGTTCGCGCCATTCATCTGGAGTTTGTAGAAGACCTGTCCACCCAATCATTCATGCATGCTCTGCGGCGTTTCGCAGCACACCATGCATTGGTTGGCCACACACGATGATCTCAGACAATGGCAAGTCATTTGTTGGAACCGAGAAGGAGTTGAGAAGGCTAGTACAAGAAGGAAGAGAACGAATTGAAGAATTTTCTGTTCTCCACAGAATTCGCTGGATTTTCACCACACCCCTTAGTCCACACCAAGGTGGAATTTATGAGAGTCTTATCAAGCAGACGAAGCGCGCCTTGAAAGCAATCGTGGGTTCTCAGTCTCTTTCCTGGAACGAAATGTGTACTATTTTCGCCGAAGTTGAATGCCTCATCAATAGTAGACCATGTTGAAAACTGGACGGAGAGTGTCACGTGAATTTTGTGTGTTTTCTACCCCCCACGAATTGAACTTTGAACTCTCGATGAACACTCTTGAGAAAACATGAAAAGGAATGCGTGAAAGCTGTCTTGTGTATTGTTATTCTGGAATACAGTCTTTATCCGAAGTTGTCCTGTTGTATACGTTTTATACATTTGGTGCCGAGACCCGGGGTGCTTACCATTTGGCCAGAAAATCCGGAAATTTCGGTTTGAAGTCAAATGGTAAGGTAATTTTCCGGAAATTCCGTTCGAAAATTGTGGAGTACCTGCAGAAGTACTCCCCTTTTTCCGTTTGGAACGGAACGGCGGAAATTTCCTTACCATTTGCTAAACTATCCAGTTTCCAGTCTCTCATCAGCCGAAAACAGTTATGGGAAATCGAATTGCAAATGGTAAGCGCCATTTCATTCGGTTGGTTTGCTGATTTTGGAAAAATCCTTACCATTATTCAACGCTCGTCCCAACCGGTTTATTCTGACAAATGGTAAGCACCCCCGGGAACCGAAAACCGGGATTCTACCGCTCTCAAGAACGTCTTGAATGAAATTGTTGTGAAAGCGAGCTGGAAGCACGTGGGTGACATGTCGCACTCGGAGAAGAAGAAATTGAAGAATCTGAGGAAATTTCGCAACGGTCATCGAAAGTTTGTCCAGAAAACTATCGAAGATGCTAAAGGGTTAATCACTCAAGGTAATCCCATCGAAGTGAAACGGCTGAAATTTCTTCGAACCGCTCTTGAAACGAAGTATTCGGAGCTTCAATCGCTCGACCGCGAAATTGTGGATCTGGTGGATGACGTTAAAGTTATTGATACCGAAGTCTGTGAGAGCTGTGAGCTAATGAGCTCTATTCAGGAGTGTATTGTAGAGTTAGAATCTGTTTTGGAAGCTCAAGAAAGTAAGGAAAAGGGTCAGAAATCCCCTTCTGTGGTGCAACCTGTTTCTCTCGAAAGCGCGGGAAATTCTCAAGTTCACGTTTCGAAGGTTTTCACTCATGCAAAGTTACCCAAGCTTGAGCTCAAGAAATTCCACGGAAATCCCATGCAATGGTATCCTTTCTGGGAATCTTTCGAGTCTGCGGTTCACAAGAACCCAAATCTGTCTTCCGTGGATAAATTCAACTATTTGAAGTCACTTCTCACTGGCACCGCGCAGAGTTCAGTCGCTGGCCTAGCCCTGACGAGTGCTAACTACGAAAAGGCAGTTGATCTACTTAAACAAAGATTCGGGAATCGACAGATGGTGATCTCTAGCCATATCGAAGTGCTCACCAAACTCCCCAAGGTGGAATCGATAACTCCGAAGCTTGTACGACTTAGTGGAATCTCATGTTCGTGGATTGGAAGGTATGGAAATCTCCTCCGAGATGTATGGTTGCTTCTTAACACCAATAGTTATGCAGAAACTACCGGAGGAATTTCGAATCGCTATCACACGGAATCTGGAATCGGAGACATGGAATCTGAAAGATATTTTGGTTGAATTTCACAAGGAACTGCAACTGAGAGAACAATGTCTTGTCAACAACAAGGAGTTCAAATCCTCAAATCAGAGAGGTGAGTTCCCACTTTCCACATCAGCTTTGTACACTGACAGTTCTAAGGATAAGCAGTCTTCTCGTGTTTGGTGTTCATTTTGCAATCAAAATAATAATAACATCAGAGCTCTAAGTGTAATGTTGTCACAAGTACCGAATCTAGAAAAGAAGTTCT
Organism: Micromussa lordhowensis; assembly: GCA_964020085.1. Lineage (NCBI taxonomy): Eukaryota > Metazoa > Cnidaria > Anthozoa > Scleractinia > Lobophylliidae > Micromussa > Micromussa lordhowensis. Next base: position 2,597 of record CAXHUQ010001517.1, on the reverse strand, counting down.
TAAAAAGAAAGGCAAGTGTTTCCTATGTCTCAAGCAAGGACATTTGGCACGTAACTGTCAAGCTCATATGAAATGCCTTAAATGTCAAGGAGCTCACCATGTAGCAATCTGTGGTGATTCTCAATCAACCCTGGGTGGGCACGATCAAGATAATGTGGCCAGTATATCTACCAGTATGTATGTGGATCAGTCTAGAGGGTCGGTTTTGTTGCAGACGGCAACTGCTGAAGTTGTGCGTCCAGATAATGACAGTTATTCCCCAAGTGTTCGCCTGGTATTTGACTCATGCAGTCAAAGATCTTATGTAACTAAGGACCTTAAAGACAAACTGAAGTTACCAGTGATTGGTAGAGAGTCACTTCTGATTAAAACTTTTGGCGAGTCTGATGCCAGACTACGAACATGCGAAATTGTTCAAGTGGGTATCAAAACCATGTGTGATGAAATTGTTTACATACAAGCCTATGTGGTGCCAGTCATATGTGGTCCCCTGACCCAACAACCCACAGAGCTTGCTCAGTCTAGCTGCGAACATCTGCATGGCCTATCTTTAGCTGACAGGTGTGGTAGAGGAGATCTGCCTATCAGTATTCTCATTGGTGCCGATCATTATTGGTCGTTGGTCGAAGGAACTGTAGTGAGAGGTGCACCATGGGAACCTATTGCTCTTGCCACTAAACTAGGATATGTCCTCTCCGGCCCCACCATGATTATGTCTCACAATGACAATGGCAACACAGTGAATCTTACTGCAACACATGTTCTGAAAGTGGAAGCGAGTGTTGTCAATCAGGATGAAATTGCCTCTAAACTTGGAAAATTCTGGGACTATGAATCACTTGGGATTCAAAATGACAGTTTGTCTCTGTATGACAAATTTGTTAGCGAAGTCGAATTTACGAAGGGAAGATATCAAGTACAGCTACCCTTCAAGGAAGACCATGAGCTGCTTCCAGATAATTTTGCATTGTGCAAGTCAAGGCTGATTTCACTGCTGAAACGTCTAAATTTGAAGCCTGAGGTGTTAAAGCACTATGATGATGTCATCCGAGATCAGGAAAAACAGGGAATTGTGGAACCTGTGGTGCAGGGTACTAATAATGGTGTGGGTAAGGTACATTACCTTCCTCATCATGAAGTGATCCGTGTCGACAAGGACACAACTAAGCTGCGTATTGTTTATGATGCCAGTGCTCGATCAGGAAGGAACACACCAAGCCTTAATGACTGTCTGTATGCTGGTCCCCCACTGTCTCCCCTCATCTATGACATCCTCCTGAGGTTCCGGGTTCACAAGGTAGCCCTCATAGGAGACATTGAGAAAGCCTTCCTAAATGTTTCAGTTCACCCGAGGGATCGTGACTATCTTCGTTTCCTGTGGATTGATGAAATCACAAGCAGTCGCCCGAAACTCCAAGTTTATCGATTTGCAAGAGTTGCATTTGGTGTCTCCTCAAGTCCCTTCTTATTAAACGCAACAATTCGTCATCACTTATCCTCTGCTGACATCCCCAGAGAGTTTGCTGAAAGAGTTCTGAAAAGTTTGTATGTGGATGACTTTGTTAGTGGAGATGATTCCGACAGTTCAGTTCTTGAGATGTATGAGAATCTGAAGTCATCTTTCAAGAATGGAGGCTTCAATATGCGAAAGTGGGTCTCCAACTCCGAAGTCCTGCAGGAAAGAATTGAGCAATCTGAAAGTCAGTCTCATCAAGTTTCAAGCAGGTTTGTCAAGGGACACCCGATTCAAGAGGAAGATGAAACCTACTCAAGTTCTCTGTTCGAGACAGCGAAGAACTCCACCACATCAAAACTCAAAGTACTTGGAGTTGGATGGGATAGGGAGAAAGATTTGTTGCTCTTGGATCTGAGCTCTCCACTGGAAACTGACAATACTTGTCTGGTTACGAAGAGAGCTATTCTTGGTACAACAAGCAAGCTGTATGACCCCCTGGGTCTACTAAGTCCAGTCATCATTCTACTGAAGATCATCTTCCAATCTATTTGCAAGACAGGGGTTGGTTGGGACGACCCTGTGGATTCATTTATCCATGAACAGTGGTTAAAGTTAATTCAAGATGCTAAGAAGGTGGGAGTGGTACAACTGAAGAGACGCTACTTCCATGGTTGGTCAACGGCAGATTTACGAAGTGTTCAACTCCATGGGTTTGCTGATGCAAGTGAGAAGGCCTATGGAGCAGCTGTGTATTTACGCATTCAAACAACCACTGGAACTGTCTTCACCCAGCTTGTGTCATCGAAAACCAGAGTTGCCCCGATGAATGGAGAAACCATACCCCGACTGGAGTTAGTAGGCGCTCTCATTCTGGCCCGATTAGTCAATACGGTGTCGGCAGCATTTGATGGAACATTGAAAATTGATTCTGTTCATTGCTGGTTAGATTCTCAAATTGCTCTGTGGTGGATTTGGGGTGTAAGTAGAGAATTCAAGCAATTCATTCAAAACAGAGTGGTTGAGATCCGTCGTCTAACAAAGCCAGCTCAGTGGAATTATTGCCCCACAGAATCCAATCCAGCTGACATCTGTTCACGTGGGTCAATGACCTCGAAATTGATCGCCAATCATTTGTGGTGGC
>CAXHUQ010001516.1:100000-134569 GCA_964020085.1 Micromussa lordhowensis | reverse complement strand
GGCCATATATTTCTGTATTTCGGGCAGAAAGTGAACGTTACGTGACATTCAGTTGCAATAATTATTGCAAATGAATATGGCCATGTCGTACTGAGAGTGCTATCTACCTCGTTTCCTCTTAAAAGAAGCCATACCATGCCTGTGAAAGCCGCTGAAGTCAGTGCAAATTAGTCGAACGAGCCGAAACACAGGGAACGTAGAGGTTGAATTGATCATTTGGCTTGTGGCCTTAGTCTAGACATGCTAAACCTCTGCGATGCATGAATGAATGAATGAACTTAATTGATATTTTAGCCTAAGTGACCTCTCTATGTCTTTCACAGTGGATCAAACTAGCCAATCATTCCGACAAGAGCATGGAAAGCAGTCAAAGCGGCCATATATTTCTGTATTTCGGGCAGAAAGTGAACGTTACGTGACATTCAGTTGCAATAATTATTGCAAATGAATATGGCCATGTCGTACTGAGAGTGCTATCTACCTCGTTTCCTCTTAAAAGAAGCCATACCATGCCTGTGAAAGCCGCTGAAGTCAGTGCAAATTAGTCGAACGAGCCGAAACACAGGGAACGTAGAGGTTGAATTGATCATTTGGCTTGTGGCCTTAGTCTAGACATGCTAAACCTCTGCGATGCATGAATGAATGAATGAACTTAATTGATATTTTAGCCTAAGTGACCTCTCTATGTCTTTCACAGTGGATCAAACTAGCCAATCATTCCGACAAGAGCATGGAAAGCAGTCAAAGCGGCCATATATTTCTGTATTTCGGGCAGAAAGTGAACGTTACGTGACATTCAGTTGCAATAATTATTGCAAATGAATATGGCCATGTCGTACTGAGAGTGCTATCTACCTCGTTTCCTCTTAAAAGAAGCCATACCATGCCTGTGAAAGCCGCTGAAGTCAGTGCAAATTAGTCGAACGAGCCGAAACACAGGGAACGTAGAGGTTGAATTGATCATTTGGCTTGTGGCCTTAGTCTAGACATGCTAAACCTCTGCGATGCATGAATGAATGAATGAACTTAATTGATATTTTAGCCTAAGTGACCTCTCTATGTCTTTCACAGTGGATCAAACTAGCCAATCATTCCGACAAGAGCATGGAAAGCAGTCAAAGCGGCCATATATTTCTGTATTTCGGGCAGAAAGTGAACGTTACGTGACATTCAGTTGCAATAATTATTGCAAATGAATATGGCCATGTCGTACTGAGAGTGCTATCTACCTCGTTTCCTCTTAAAAGAAGCCATACCATGCCTGTGAAAGCCGCTGAAGTCAGTGCAAATTAGTCGAACGAGCCGAAACACAGGGAACGTAGAGGTTGAATTGATCATTTGGCTTGTGGCCTTAGTCTAGACATGCTAAACCTCTGCGATGCATGAATGAATGAATGAACTTAATTGATATTTTAGCCTAAGTGACCTCTCTATGTCTTTCACAGTGGATCAAACTAGCCAATCATTCCGACAAGAGCATGGAAAGCAGTCAAAGCGGCCATATATTTCTGTATTTCGGGCAGAAAGTGAACGTTACGTGACATTCAGTTGCAATAATTATTGCAAATGAATATGGCCATGTCGTACTGAGAGTGCTATCTACCTCGTTTCCTCTTAAAAGAAGCCATACCATGCCTGTGAAAGCCGCTGAAGTCAGTGCAAATTAGTCGAACGAGCCGAAACACAGGGAACGTAGAGGTTGAATTGATCATTTGGCTTGTGGCCTTAGTCTAGACATGCTAAACCTCTGCGATGCATGAATGAATGAATGAACTTAATTGATATTTTAGCCTAAGTGACCTCTCTATGTCTTTCACAGTGGATCAAACTAGCCAATCATTCCGACAAGAGCATGGAAAGCAGTCAAAGCGGCCATATATTTCTGTATTTCGGGCAGAAAGTGAACGTTACGTGACATTCAGTTGCAATAATTATTGCAAATGAATATGGCCATGTCGTACTGAGAGTGCTATCTACCTCGTTTCCTCTTAAAAGAAGCCATACCATGCCTGTGAAAGCCGCTGAAGTCAGTGCAAATTAGTCGAACGAGCCGAAACACAGGGAACGTAGAGGTTGAATTGATCATTTGGCTTGTGGCCTTAGTCTAGACATGCTAAACCTCTGCGATGCATGAATGAATGAATGAACTTAATTGATATTTTAGCCTAAGTGACCTCTCTATGTCTTTCACAGTGGATCAAACTAGCCAATCATTCCGACAAGAGCATGGAAAGCAGTCAAAGCGGCCATATATTTCTGTATTTCGGGCAGAAAGTGAACGTTACGTGACATTCAGTTGCAATAATTATTGCAAATGAATATGGCCATGTCGTACTGAGAGTGCTATCTACCTCGTTTCCTCTTAAAAGAAGCCATACCATGCCTGTGAAAGCCGCTGAAGTCAGTGCAAATTAGTCGAACGAGCCGAAACACAGGGAACGTAGAGGTTGAATTGATCATTTGGCTTGTGGCCTTAGTCTAGACATGCTAAACCTCTGCGATGCATGAATGAATGAATGAACTTAATTGATATTTTAGCCTAAGTGACCTCTCTATGTCTTTCACAGTGGATCAAACTAGCCAATCATTCCGACAAGAGCATGGAAAGCAGTCAAAGCGGCCATATATTTCTGTATTTCGGGCAGAAAGTGAACGTTACGTGACATTCAGTTGCAATAATTATTGCAAATGAATATGGCCATGTCGTACTGAGAGTGCTATCTACCTCGTTTCCTCTTAAAAGAAGCCATACCATGCCTGTGAAAGCCGCTGAAGTCAGTGCAAATTAGTCGAACGAGCCGAAACACAGGGAACGTAGAGGTTGAATTGATCATTTGGCTTGTGGCCTTAGTCTAGACATGCTAAACCTCTGCGATGCATGAATGAATGAATGAACTTAATTGATATTTTAGCCTAAGTGACCTCTCTATGTCTTTCACAGTGGATCAAACTAGCCAATCATTCCGACAAGAGCATGGAAAGCAGTCAAAGCGGCCATATATTTCTGTATTTCGGGCAGAAAGTGAACGTTACGTGACATTCAGTTGCAATAATTATTGCAAATGAATATGGCCATGTCGTACTGAGAGTGCTATCTACCTCGTTTCCTCTTAAAAGAAGCCATACCATGCCTGTGAAAGCCGCTGAAGTCAGTGCAAATTAGTCGAACGAGCCGAAACACAGGGAACGTAGAGGTTGAATTGATCATTTGGCTTGTGGCCTTAGTCTAGACATGCTAAACCTCTGCGATGCATGAATGAATGAATGAACTTAATTGATATTTTAGCCTAAGTGACCTCTCTATGTCTTTCACAGTGGATCAAACTAGCCAATCATTCCGACAAGAGCATGGAAAGCAGTCAAAGCGGCCATATATTTCTGTATTTCGGGCAGAAAGTGAACGTTACGTGACATTCAGTTGCAATAATTATTGCAAATGAATATGGCCATGTCGTACTGAGAGTGCTATCTACCTCGTTTCCTCTTAAAAGAAGCCATACCATGCCTGTGAAAGCCGCTGAAGTCAGTGCAAATTAGTCGAACGAGCCGAAACACAGGGAACGTAGAGGTTGAATTGATCATTTGGCTTGTGGCCTTAGTCTAGACATGCTAAACCTCTGCGATGCATGAATGAATGAATGAACTTAATTGATATTTTAGCCTAAGTGACCTCTCTATGTCTTTCACAGTGGATCAAACTAGCCAATCATTCCGACAAGAGCATGGAAAGCAGTCAAAGCGGCCATATATTTCTGTATTTCGGGCAGAAAGTGAACGTTACGTGACATTCAGTTGCAATAATTATTGCAAATGAATATGGCCATGTCGTACTGAGAGTGCTATCTACCTCGTTTCCTCTTAAAAGAAGCCATACCATGCCTGTGAAAGCCGCTGAAGTCAGTGCAAATTAGTCGAACGAGCCGAAACACAGGGAACGTAGAGGTTGAATTGATCATTTGGCTTGTGGCCTTAGTCTAGACATGCTAAACCTCTGCGATGCATGAATGAATGAATGAACTTAATTGATATTTTAGCCTAAGTGACCTCTCTATGTCTTTCACAGTGGATCAAACTAGCCAATCATTCCGACAAGAGCATGGAAAGCAGTCAAAGCGGCCATATATTTCTGTATTTCGGGCAGAAAGTGAACGTTACGTGACATTCAGTTGCAATAATTATTGCAAATGAATATGGCCATGTCGTACTGAGAGTGCTATCTACCTCGTTTCCTCTTAAAAGAAGCCATACCATGCCTGTGAAAGCCGCTGAAGTCAGTGCAAATTAGTCGAACGAGCCGAAACACAGGGAACGTAGAGGTTGAATTGATCATTTGGCTTGTGGCCTTAGTCTAGACATGCTAAACCTCTGCGATGCATGAATGAATGAATGAACTTAATTGATATTTTAGCCTAAGTGACCTCTCTATGTCTTTCACAGTGGATCAAACTAGCCAATCATTCCGACAAGAGCATGGAAAGCAGTCAAAGCGGCCATATATTTCTGTATTTCGGGCAGAAAGTGAACGTTACGTGACATTCAGTTGCAATAATTATTGCAAATGAATATGGCCATGTCGTACTGAGAGTGCTATCTACCTCGTTTCCTCTTAAAAGAAGCCATACCATGCCTGTGAAAGCCGCTGAAGTCAGTGCAAATTAGTCGAACGAGCCGAAACACAGGGAACGTAGAGGTTGAATTGATCATTTGGCTTGTGGCCTTAGTCTAGACATGCTAAACCTCTGCGATGCATGAATGAATGAATGAACTTAATTGATATTTTAGCCTAAGTGACCTCTCTATGTCTTTCACAGTGGATCAAACTAGCCAATCATTCCGACAAGAGCATGGAAAGCAGTCAAAGCGGCCATATATTTCTGTATTTCGGGCAGAAAGTGAACGTTACGTGACATTCAGTTGCAATAATTATTGCAAATGAATATGGCCATGTCGTACTGAGAGTGCTATCTACCTCGTTTCCTCTTAAAAGAAGCCATACCATGCCTGTGAAAGCCGCTGAAGTCAGTGCAAATTAGTCGAACGAGCCGAAACACAGGGAACGTAGAGGTTGAATTGATCATTTGGCTTGTGGCCTTAGTCTAGACATGCTAAACCTCTGCGATGCATGAATGAATGAATGAACTTAATTGATATTTTAGCCTAAGTGACCTCTCTATGTCTTTCACAGTGGATCAAACTAGCCAATCATTCCGACAAGAGCATGGAAAGCAGTCAAAGCGGCCATATATTTCTGTATTTCGGGCAGAAAGTGAACGTTACGTGACATTCAGTTGCAATAATTATTGCAAATGAATATGGCCATGTCGTACTGAGAGTGCTATCTACCTCGTTTCCTCTTAAAAGAAGCCATACCATGCCTGTGAAAGCCGCTGAAGTCAGTGCAAATTAGTCGAACGAGCCGAAACACAGGGAACGTAGAGGTTGAATTGATCATTTGGCTTGTGGCCTTAGTCTAGACATGCTAAACCTCTGCGATGCATGAATGAATGAATGAACTTAATTGATATTTTAGCCTAAGTGACCTCTCTATGTCTTTCACAGTGGATCAAACTAGCCAATCATTCCGACAAGAGCATGGAAAGCAGTCAAAGCGGCCATATATTTCTGTATTTCGGGCAGAAAGTGAACGTTACGTGACATTCAGTTGCAATAATTATTGCAAATGAATATGGCCATGTCGTACTGAGAGTGCTATCTACCTCGTTTCCTCTTAAAAGAAGCCATACCATGCCTGTGAAAGCCGCTGAAGTCAGTGCAAATTAGTCGAACGAGCCGAAACACAGGGAACGTAGAGGTTGAATTGATCATTTGGCTTGTGGCCTTAGTCTAGACATGCTAAACCTCTGCGATGCATGAATGAATGAATGAACTTAATTGATATTTTAGCCTAAGTGACCTCTCTATGTCTTTCACAGTGGATCAAACTAGCCAATCATTCCGACAAGAGCATGGAAAGCAGTCAAAGCGGCCATATATTTCTGTATTTCGGGCAGAAAGTGAACGTTACGTGACATTCAGTTGCAATAATTATTGCAAATGAATATGGCCATGTCGTACTGAGAGTGCTATCTACCTCGTTTCCTCTTAAAAGAAGCCATACCATGCCTGTGAAAGCCGCTGAAGTCAGTGCAAATTAGTCGAACGAGCCGAAACACAGGGAACGTAGAGGTTGAATTGATCATTTGGCTTGTGGCCTTAGTCTAGACATGCTAAACCTCTGCGATGCATGAATGAATGAATGAACTTAATTGATATTTTAGCCTAAGTGACCTCTCTATGTCTTTCACAGTGGATCAAACTAGCCAATCATTCCGACAAGAGCATGGAAAGCAGTCAAAGCGGCCATATATTTCTGTATTTCGGGCAGAAAGTGAACGTTACGTGACATTCAGTTGCAATAATTATTGCAAATGAATATGGCCATGTCGTACTGAGAGTGCTATCTACCTCGTTTCCTCTTAAAAGAAGCCATACCATGCCTGTGAAAGCCGCTGAAGTCAGTGCAAATTAGTCGAACGAGCCGAAACACAGGGAACGTAGAGGTTGAATTGATCATTTGGCTTGTGGCCTTAGTCTAGACATGCTAAACCTCTGCGATGCATGAATGAATGAATGAACTTAATTGATATTTTAGCCTAAGTGACCTCTCTATGTCTTTCACAGTGGATCAAACTAGCCAATCATTCCGACAAGAGCATGGAAAGCAGTCAAAGCGGCCATATATTTCTGTATTTCGGGCAGAAAGTGAACGTTACGTGACATTCAGTTGCAATAATTATTGCAAATGAATATGGCCATGTCGTACTGAGAGTGCTATCTACCTCGTTTCCTCTTAAAAGAAGCCATACCATGCCTGTGAAAGCCGCTGAAGTCAGTGCAAATTAGTCGAACGAGCCGAAACACAGGGAACGTAGAGGTTGAATTGATCATTTGGCTTGTGGCCTTAGTCTAGACATGCTAAACCTCTGCGATGCATGAATGAATGAATGAACTTAATTGATATTTTAGCCTAAGTGACCTCTCTATGTCTTTCACAGTGGATCAAACTAGCCAATCATTCCGACAAGAGCATGGAAAGCAGTCAAAGCGGCCATATATTTCTGTATTTCGGGCAGAAAGTGAACGTTACGTGACATTCAGTTGCAATAATTATTGCAAATGAATATGGCCATGTCGTACTGAGAGTGCTATCTACCTCGTTTCCTCTTAAAAGAAGCCATACCATGCCTGTGAAAGCCGCTGAAGTCAGTGCAAATTAGTCGAACGAGCCGAAACACAGGGAACGTAGAGGTTGAATTGATCATTTGGCTTGTGGCCTTAGTCTAGACATGCTAAACCTCTGCGATGCATGAATGAATGAATGAACTTAATTGATATTTTAGCCTAAGTGACCTCTCTATGTCTTTCACAGTGGATCAAACTAGCCAATCATTCCGACAAGAGCATGGAAAGCAGTCAAAGCGGCCATATATTTCTGTATTTCGGGCAGAAAGTGAACGTTACGTGACATTCAGTTGCAATAATTATTGCAAATGAATATGGCCATGTCGTACTGAGAGTGCTATCTACCTCGTTTCCTCTTAAAAGAAGCCATACCATGCCTGTGAAAGCCGCTGAAGTCAGTGCAAATTAGTCGAACGAGCCGAAACACAGGGAACGTAGAGGTTGAATTGATCATTTGGCTTGTGGCCTTAGTCTAGACATGCTAAACCTCTGCGATGCATGAATGAATGAATGAACTTAATTGATATTTTAGCCTAAGTGACCTCTCTATGTCTTTCACAGTGGATCAAACTAGCCAATCATTCCGACAAGAGCATGGAAAGCAGTCAAAGCGGCCATATATTTCTGTATTTCGGGCAGAAAGTGAACGTTACGTGACATTCAGTTGCAATAATTATTGCAAATGAATATGGCCATGTCGTACTGAGAGTGCTATCTACCTCGTTTCCTCTTAAAAGAAGCCATACCATGCCTGTGAAAGCCGCTGAAGTCAGTGCAAATTAGTCGAACGAGCCGAAACACAGGGAACGTAGAGGTTGAATTGATCATTTGGCTTGTGGCCTTAGTCTAGACATGCTAAACCTCTGCGATGCATGAATGAATGAATGAACTTAATTGATATTTTAGCCTAAGTGACCTCTCTATGTCTTTCACAGTGGATCAAACTAGCCAATCATTCCGACAAGAGCATGGAAAGCAGTCAAAGCGGCCATATATTTCTGTATTTCGGGCAGAAAGTGAACGTTACGTGACATTCAGTTGCAATAATTATTGCAAATGAATATGGCCATGTCGTACTGAGAGTGCTATCTACCTCGTTTCCTCTTAAAAGAAGCCATACCATGCCTGTGAAAGCCGCTGAAGTCAGTGCAAATTAGTCGAACGAGCCGAAACACAGGGAACGTAGAGGTTGAATTGATCATTTGGCTTGTGGCCTTAGTCTAGACATGCTAAACCTCTGCGATGCATGAATGAATGAATGAACTTAATTGATATTTTAGCCTAAGTGACCTCTCTATGTCTTTCACAGTGGATCAAACTAGCCAATCATTCCGACAAGAGCATGGAAAGCAGTCAAAGCGGCCATATATTTCTGTATTTCGGGCAGAAAGTGAACGTTACGTGACATTCAGTTGCAATAATTATTGCAAATGAATATGGCCATGTCGTACTGAGAGTGCTATCTACCTCGTTTCCTCTTAAAAGAAGCCATACCATGCCTGTGAAAGCCGCTGAAGTCAGTGCAAATTAGTCGAACGAGCCGAAACACAGGGAACGTAGAGGTTGAATTGATCATTTGGCTTGTGGCCTTAGTCTAGACATGCTAAACCTCTGCGATGCATGAATGAATGAATGAACTTAATTGATATTTTAGCCTAAGTGACCTCTCTATGTCTTTCACAGTGGATCAAACTAGCCAATCATTCCGACAAGAGCATGGAAAGCAGTCAAAGCGGCCATATATTTCTGTATTTCGGGCAGAAAGTGAACGTTACGTGACATTCAGTTGCAATAATTATTGCAAATGAATATGGCCATGTCGTACTGAGAGTGCTATCTACCTCGTTTCCTCTTAAAAGAAGCCATACCATGCCTGTGAAAGCCGCTGAAGTCAGTGCAAATTAGTCGAACGAGCCGAAACACAGGGAACGTAGAGGTTGAATTGATCATTTGGCTTGTGGCCTTAGTCTAGACATGCTAAACCTCTGCGATGCATGAATGAATGAATGAACTTAATTGATATTTTAGCCTAAGTGACCTCTCTATGTCTTTCACAGTGGATCAAACTAGCCAATCATTCCGACAAGAGCATGGAAAGCAGTCAAAGCGGCCATATATTTCTGTATTTCGGGCAGAAAGTGAACGTTACGTGACATTCAGTTGCAATAATTATTGCAAATGAATATGGCCATGTCGTACTGAGAGTGCTATCTACCTCGTTTCCTCTTAAAAGAAGCCATACCATGCCTGTGAAAGCCGCTGAAGTCAGTGCAAATTAGTCGAACGAGCCGAAACACAGGGAACGTAGAGGTTGAATTGATCATTTGGCTTGTGGCCCGGTGTTTAGACAATTGCTAATTTCCCATTAAATTTTCTCTATAGATGTGAGGTACTTTTAGCCAAAAACTTGGTTTATATATTATACTTACCCAAATTTCGCCGTTAATTAACGGCTAAATACCGGAACAATATCAAGCAGGGGTATAAATTTCGCCGTTAATTAACGGCTAAATACCGGAACAATATTAAGCAAGGGTATATATTTCGCCGTTAATTAACGGCTAAATACAGGAACAATATTAAGCAAGGGTATATATTTCGCCGTTAATTAACGGCTAAATACCGGAACAATATTAAGCAAGGGTATAAATTTCGCCGTTAATTAACGGCTAAATACAGGAACAATATTAAGCAAGGGTATAAATTTCGCCGTTAATTAACGGCTAAATACCGGAACAATATTAAGCAAGGGTATAAATTTCGCCGTTAATTAACGGCTAAATACAGGAACAATATTAAGCAAGAGTATAAACTTCGCCGTTAATTAACGGCTAAATACAGGAACAATATTAAGCAAGGGTATATATTTCGCCGTTAATTAACGGCTAAATACAGGAACAATATTAAGCAAGGGTATATATTTCGCCGTTAATTAACGGCTAAATACCGGAACAATATTAAGCAAGGGTATAAATTTCGCCGTTAATTAACGGCTAAATACAGGAACAATATTAAGCAAGGGTATAAATTTCGCCGTTAATTAACGGCTAAATACCGGAACAATATTAAGCAAGGGTATATATTTCGCCGTTAATTAACGGCTAAATACAGGAACAATATTAAGCAAGGGTATATATTTCGCCGTTAATTAACGGCTAAATACCGGAACAATATTAAGCAAGGGTATAAATTTCGCCGTTAATTAACGGCTAAATACAGGAACAATATTAAGCAAGGGTATAAATTTCGCCGTTAATTAACGGCTAAATACCGGAACAATATTAAGCAAGGGTATAAATTTCGCCGTTAATTAACGGCTAAATACAGGAACAATATTAAGCAAGAGTATAAACTTCGCCGTTAATTAACGGCTAAATACCGGAACAATATTAAGCAAGGGTATATATTTCGCCGTTAATTAACGGCTAAATACAGGAACAATATTAAGCAAGGGTATATATTTCGCCGTTAATTAACGGCTAAATACCGGAACAATATTAAGCAAGGGTATAAATTTCGCCGTTAATTAACGGCTAAATACAGGAACAATATTAAGCAAGGGTATAAATTTCGCCGTTAATTAACGGCTAAATACCGGAACAATATTAAGCAAGGGTATAAATTTCGCCGTTAATTAACGGCTAAATACAGGAACAATATTAAGCAAGAGTATAAACTTCGCCGTTAATTAACGGCTAAATACCGGAACAATATTAAGCAAGGGTATATATTTCGCCGTTAATTAACGGCTAAATACAGGAACAATATTAAGCAAGGGTATAAATTTCGCCGTTAATTAACGGCTAAATACCGGAACAATATTAAGCAAGAGTATAAATTTTGCCGTTAATTAACGGCTAAATACAGGAACAACATAAACCAAAGGTATAAACTTCGCCGTTAATTAACGGCTAAATACAGGAACAATATTAAGCAAGGGTATATATTTCGCCGTTAATTAACGGCTAAATACAGGAACAATATTAAGCAAGGGTATAAATTTCGCCGTTAATTAACGGCTAAATACCGGAACAATATTAAGCAAGAGTATAAATTTTGCCGTTAATTAACGGCTAAATACAGGAACAACATAAACCAAAGGTATAAATTTCGCCGTTAATTAACGGCTAAATACAGGAACAATATTAAGCAAGACTTATTTTTCATTTATTGAAACCAGGGACAATAGTATATAGTAGTCGAGACAACGCCTAGAAACAAATCTTTTTCTCCTTCTGCACTCCTCGTTCTTGCCCCCTCCCCCCTTGAACAATGTTGTAACCACATCATAGTCTCATCAGAGCCTCTTTCAACATTGATTGGAAATCAAGGGGATTGGCTGTAGAGGAAGCAGATGTTTGGCTGTAGAGGAGGAAGATGTTTATTTCTTCACTAAGGCCCTGTTTACAAGGAGAGAGGGTTACCCTAGCAAGCGGGTTACCCTAGCACGCACACATTTGTTCTTATTTTCTTCGTCGTGTTTACAAGGCGGCCAGGGTTACCCGGGTAGGAGGGTTACCCTATCTGCGTGCTAGGGTTACCCTAGCGAGCGGGTTAACACTCCAGGTAGGATTAACCCGCCTACCCGGGCTATGTCTATTTTGGCTCCCAAAAGCAAAATATGATCACAATACCGACAAAATCAGCGAATTATGACCCAGAAAACATCAAGTTCTTTCACAGTTTGTCATAATTTTGCTTTGGAAATAAATTATTTTCCAGTTTTGTTATCTGTTCGTGCTTTACTTGCAAGGTTACCGAAGCGTAACAAGCGTAAAGTTGTCTCGGGCAGTAGGGTTACCCTACCTGAAAATTTTGCTTGTAAACCCGGGCTATCTTTTAACCCTCTTGCTAGGGTTACCCTGGCAGTAGGGTTACCCTACCTGCTTGTAAACAGGGCCTTAGGGCGGTACGGTGTTTTGTTTAGTGGATGACAAGATTTTCAAATGTTCTGTATTTGCAAAAAGAGTGTCGTCTAGTTTGTTAAGCTCCAAATTAAAACTGCCTGAACAGAACGGTGAATAATAAGTTTAATGTTATTCACGTTGTGTCGTCCGATCTTAAAGTGTTACGTCGAATGTTCGAGTAAACACTCCAAATTTTTAGAAAAAAAAGTCTGCAGAAAGTTAATCGCGAAATTATCCCCCATTAGTTATGAGACGAATATTTTCCGATCTAAGACATTGACCCGTGCATACCAGATAACTTTCCCAGCGGCTATGCCCAAAGTTGAGTAGGAGGTTCAAATACGTGTTGCATATTGCTTTCTAGAAATAGACAAGGATATTCAAGAGTCGATATAAACACCACATAACTCTCCCAGTGGCCATTTCCAAAGTCTAGTAGGAGGGTTTGAATTCGCGTTGCGTATGCTTTCTAGAAAATAGACAAGGATATTCAAGCCTCGCTTGAAAATCATAGATGACAAACATTTCTTAAACTCATTACTAATTCATGAAGTTAAAACAAAGAAAATCATGTCCGTGACAGAGTTTAGATATTTGATCTTAATTTGCATAGACTTTTACGATTTTATTTCTCCGTTTTCTCCTCAGTTTTAGTTTCGATTGAGAAGATACCTCAAACACCCAAGACAGTGTTTTACGATAACTGCACAAATTCTCGCGCGCTCATTGGCTGGTTTTTATCGTCAATAAGCACACAGACACGTGAATTTATAATTTAGGCGATGCGGCGATGCGGCAACAAGCGCGAGCGGGCAATTTGAGAGTTTGTTATCGTAAAAAACAAATGGACGTCAGTTTTTTATACCTCCGTCCTGTTATAGACAATGAATTTCGTCGTAACATTGTCAAAGTAGTCTGCGGATCCACTCGGCTATGCCTATTTCCCTTTCGTAAACAAGCGATGCCATTTTTAACGGTCGATGCCATAATTGGTAACCAAGCTTGCCAGAATTAGCAACCAAGCCTTTTAGAGTGGACGATGCCATATCTGCTTCTGTTCAGGCCTGGACACGGTAGAAACTGGTTATAATTTGTTGAGGGAGTAAAACGCACTCACCAAATACTTAATTGTTCATATTCACACTGGTTTGCTTGCGGTTAGCTTTCATTTGCAGGTTGGGGCAGCTCTATCATTAACATTTAAGAATGTCACGTTTTATAATTAAATTTTGCGGAAATTTGGCGGATGAACCTGGTAGTGTAGTGGTATAAGAGGGATGTTAAGAAACAGAGGTTCCAGGTTCGATACTGGGTGGTTAGTAACATTTTCATTTTTCTTTATATTAGTAGAGAAAAATTTGTTGAGAAATTTTCTAAGTGTTGCGAAAATGGCATCGCTTGTTTACGAAAGGGAAAATTGCCTCGGCTATCGCCCCGTGGATCCACAGCTACTTTGACAATGTTATGATGAAATTCATGATCAATAACAGGACAGACGCATGAAAAACTGACGTCAATTTGTTAATTTTACGGTAACTGCAGAAATTCACGAGCGCTCATTGGTTAAATGTTATTGTCCATATGCGTAAAAAACAAATTGATGTCAGTTTTAAATGCGTCTGTCCTGTTATTGACAATGAATTTCGTCATAACATTATCAAAGTAGTCTGCGGATCCACTCGGCTATCGCCTCGTGGATCCACACTACTTTGACAATGTTATGACGAAATTCATGATCAATAACTGGACAGACGCATTAAAAACTGATATCAATTTGTTAATTTGACCACATTTCCAAACACCACGAAGTTCGTTACGAAATGTGGCCAAACACGGTCTTTGGTGTTTGATATATTACTTCTTGGCTCACTCCTTCCCCCTTCCTACGCGGAAAGGAACAGCAAGCATTCCACATGGCTTGCCCTACCCTTCCCCTCCGTTTACCTTCCCAGTCACCCCTCCCCCTTCAGGAAAAGCTACAGCGACTAAGGATTACATGCTGGTCCAATCAATTTAACGGCGCCGGTAAATTAGACATCCACCTACATACCCTATAGTGATCCGATTTTAAGCTTTTAGTTAGCGGCGAAACCTGGACTCACACTCATATATTGCCCCGGGTTTTCGCCGTTACAGCGGTGAAAATAGATCCCCGACACCCTTATATATTATTCCAATTGTAAGCCGTTAGTTAACGGCGAGAATTGGACCCAGGCTTTAATATTATTCCAAATTTTAGCCGTTAGTTAACGGCGAGAACTGGACCCACGCTTTAATATTATTCCAAATTTTAGCCGTTAGTTAACGGCGAGAATTGGACCCAGGCTTAAATATTAGAGAGATTAAGCACCGCGTATTTTTTCCCCGCAAACGGCAGAGATCGTACGTGATCTGACATTCGTTTGCCGGCCGCCGTTTCTACTCGAGGAGGACATTTTTCCCGTTTGTAGGGAACGCGAAAACGTGAGTATTTGCAACCCATTTTTACCCACTAGTTCTACATTTTGATCACTTGCTTTTATAGCTAAGCTTCGTTTATCATCCTACTTCTACATGAACTGCTTGTAAAGATAAGAGTTTCAAATTCAAGCCGAAAATACATAACTTCTCGGTGTCCATTTTTTCTAGTCGCAGTGAATGGCGACCGAGAACATTTGCCTTAGGAAAATTAAGAAATATGGGCCTGGCCTTTACTGAACTGCATTTCAGTTAATATTTTTAACAATAAGTTGACAAAGTTTATTTTTGAACGAACATTTAGCTAACTAGTTAATTTCAAATGTAGACAATTTTTGAAAGTGAAGAATGATCCTCGCAGTGAATTTTCCAATTTAAGCAACTGGAAAGAAGAAGCCTGAAAAAAATTAGGGCTTCAACGGGATTCGAACCCGTGACCTCCGCGATACCGGTGCGATGCTCTACCAACTGAGCTATGAAGCCACACATTGGGAGCGAGGTCAATTTCTTGAGTTCATATCTTCCCGAAAGGAGTGAAATGATGTAAGTATATATGAAATAATTCATATATTTGAACTGCGGTCATAGATGAAAGTGAAGAATGATCCTCGCAGTGAATTTTCCAATTTAAGCAACTGGAAAGAAGAAGCCTGAAAAAAAATCAGGGCTTCAACGGGATTCGAACCCGTGACCTCCGCGATACCGGTGCGATGCTCTACCAACTGAGCTATGAAGCCACACATTGGGAGCGTTGAAGCCCTGATTTTTTTCAGGCTTCTTCTTTCCAGTTGCTTAAATTGGAAATTCACTGCGAGGATCATTCTTCACTTTCATCTATGACCGCAGTTCAAATATATGAATTATTTCATATATACTTACATCGTAGACAATTTTTGTAAGCCTTAAGCCTTGTTCCCAGTTCCGCCGTGTCGTCGGGAAGCTGAAACAGACGAACATTGCGGACGGAACGGCAAACGACAAACGGCTAGCCGACGTTCAGCGTTTGCCGGTTTCGCGGTGCTTAATCTAACTATTATTCCAAATTTTAGCCGTTAGTTAACGGCGAGAACTGGACCCACGCTTTAATATTATTCCAAATTTTAGCCGTTAGTGAACGGCGAGAATTGGACCCAGGCTTTATTATTATTCCAAATTTTAGCCGTTAGTTAACGGCGGGAACTGGACCCACGCTTTAATATTATTCCAAATTTTAGCCGTTAGTTAACGGCGAGAATTGGAAACACGCTTAAATATTATTCCAAATTTTAGCCGTTAGTTAACGGCGAGAATTGGACCCAGGCTTTAATATTATTCCAAATTTTAGCCGTTAGTTACGGCGAGAATTGGAAACACGCTTTAATATTATTCCAAATTTTAGCCGTTAGTTAACGGCGAGAATTGGAAACACGCTTTAATATTATTCCAAATTTTAGTCGTTAGTTAACGGCGAGAATTGGAAACACGCTTTAATATTATTCCAAATTTTAGCCGTTAGTTAACGGCGAGAATTGGAAACACGCTTTAATATTATTCCAAATTTTAGCCGTGAGTTAACGGCGAGAATTGGAAACACGCTTTAATATTATTCCAAATTTTAGCCGTTAGTTAACGGCGAGAATTGGAAACACGCTTTAATATTATTCCAAATTTTAGCCGTAAGTTAACGGCGAGAATTTGAAACACGCTTTAATATTATTCCAAATTTTAGCCGTTAGTTAACGGCGAGAATTGGAAACACGCTTTAATATTATTCCAAATTTTAGCCGTTAGCTAACGGCGAGAATTGGAAACACGCTTTAATATTATTCCAAATTTTAGCCGTTAGTTAACGGCGAGAATTGGAATTGTAAAATAAAGTGCAAAATAATTTCTTCAAATGCAGTTAATGGCTAAATTTTGTTTATATATGTAGAGATTTTTAGTAACGAAATTTTCATTTATATCAACACCCCTTGTGGCCTTAGTCTAGACATGCTAAACCTCTGCGATGCATGAATGAATGAATGAACTTAATTGATATTTTAGCCTAAGTGACCTCTCTATGTCTTTCACAGTGGATCAAACTAGCCAATCATTCCGACAAGAGCATGGAAAGCAGTCAAAGCGGCCATATATTTCTGTATTTCGGGCAGAAAGTGAACGTTACGTGACATTCAGTTGCAATAATTATTGCAAATGAATATGGCCATGTCGTACTGAGAGTGCTATCTACCTCGTTTCCTCTTAAAAGAAGCCATACCATGCCTGTGAAAGCCGCTGAAGTCAGTGCAAATTAGTCGAACGAGCCGAAACACAGGGAACGTAGAGGTTGAATTGATCATTTGGCTTGTGGCCTTAGTCTAGACATGCTAAACCTCTGCGATGCATGAATGAATGAATGAACTTAATTGATATTTTAGCCTAAGTGACCTCTCTATGTCTTTCACAGTGGATCAAACTAGCCAATCATTCCGACAAGAGCATGGAAAGCAGTCAAAGCGGCCATATATTTCTGTATTTCGGGCAGAAAGTGAACGTTACGTGACATTCAGTTGCAATAATTATTGCAAATGAATATGGCCATGTCGTACTGAGAGTGCTATCTACCTCGTTTCCTCTTAAAAGAAGCCATACCATGCCTGTGAAAGCCGCTGAAGTCAGTGCAAATTAGTCGAACGAGCCGAAACACAGGGAACGTAGAGGTTGAATTGATCATTTGGCTTGTGGCCTTAGTCTAGACATGCTAAACCTCTGCGATGCATGAATGAATGAATGAACTTAATTGATATTTTAGCCTAAGTGACCTCTCTATGTCTTTCACAGTGGATCAAACTAGCCAATCATTCCGACAAGAGCATGGAAAGCAGTCAAAGCGGCCATATATTTCTGTATTTCGGGCAGAAAGTGAACGTTACGTGACATTCAGTTGCAATAATTATTGCAAATGAATATGGCCATGTCGTACTGAGAGTGCTATCTACCTCGTTTCCTCTTAAAAGAAGCCATACCATGCCTGTGAAAGCCGCTGAAGTCAGTGCAAATTAGTCGAACGAGCCGAAACACAGGGAACGTAGAGGTTGAATTGATCATTTGGCTTGTGGCCTTAGTCTAGACATGCTAAACCTCTGCGATGCATGAATGAATGAATGAACTTAATTGATATTTTAGCCTAAGTGACCTCTCTATGTCTTTCACAGTGGATCAAACTAGCCAATCATTCCGACAAGAGCATGGAAAGCAGTCAAAGCGGCCATATATTTCTGTATTTCGGGCAGAAAGTGAACGTTACGTGACATTCAGTTGCAATAATTATTGCAAATGAATATGGCCATGTCGTACTGAGAGTGCTATCTACCTCGTTTCCTCTTAAAAGAAGCCATACCATGCCTGTGAAAGCCGCTGAAGTCAGTGCAAATTAGTCGAACGAGCCGAAACACAGGGAACGTAGAGGTTGAATTGATCATTTGGCTTGTGGCCTTAGTCTAGACATGCTAAACCTCTGCGATGCATGAATGAATGAATGAACTTAATTGATATTTTAGCCTAAGTGACCTCTCTATGTCTTTCACAGTGGATCAAACTAGCCAATCATTCCGACAAGAGCATGGAAAGCAGTCAAAGCGGCCATATATTTCTGTATTTCGGGCAGAAAGTGAACGTTACGTGACATTCAGTTGCAATATTATTGCAAATGAATATGGCCATGTCGTACTGAGAGTGCTATCTACCTCGTTTCCTCTTAAAAGAAGCCATACCATGCCTGTGAAAGCCGCTGAAGTCAGTGCAAATTAGTCGAACGAGCCGAAACACAGGGAACGTAGAGGTTGAATTGATCATTTGGCTTGTGGCCTTAGTCTAGACATGCTAAACCTCTGCGATGCATGAATGAATGAATGAACTTAATTGATATTTTAGCCTAAGTGACCTCTCTATGTCTTTCACAGTGGATCAAACTAGCCAATCATTCCGACAAGAGCATGGAAAGCAGTCAAAGCGGCCATATATTTCTGTATTTCGGGCAGAAAGTGAACGTTACGTGACATTCAGTTGCAATTATTGCAAATGAATATGGCCATGTCGTACTGAGAGTGCTATCTACCTCGTTTCCTCTTAAAAGAAGCCATACCATGCCTGTGAAAGCCGCTGAAGTCAGTGCAAATTAGTCGAACGAGCCGAAACACAGGGAACGTAGAGGTTGAATTGATCATTTGGCTTGTGGCCTTAGTCTAGACATGCTAAACCTCTGCGATGCATGAATGAATGAATGAACTTAATTGATATTTTAGCCTAAGTGACCTCTCTATGTCTTTCACAGTGGATCAAACTAGCCAATCATTCCGACAAGAGCATGGAAAGCAGTCAAAGCGGCCATATATTTCTGTATTTCGGGCAGAAAGTGAACGTTACGTGACATTCAGTTGCAATATCTGACTGGATTCGCAAAAACGTGCCCGCAGAATTTCACTTGTCGCTATTAATCTCGATGGGTTGTCCAATATACCCGCATAGAGTCGAGTCGTCTATGGTTGGTATCGACTCGAGTCACCGGAAATCTAGTGGCGAGAGACTTAGCGTAAAATACACCAAGGACATGGGGTAGGGTAAGAAAAGTCGGCGACTCGACTCGAGTCGAAAATTTGTTGTAGAATTATGAGGGTTGTCCAATATACCCGCATAGAGTCGAGTCGCAGTAGGTCTTGTATCATGCCAGGGATTGCTCCCATATTCCGCTCTTCGCTTTTTAAAGAGACTCGTAACGAGCTGTGAAGATCTCTTAAAACGTATCATTTGTTTGCACACGTTTATAGAACGAGTAATACATAGTATTCGTGTATCATGCTTGGGTTTGCTTGGGTTTGCTCATGTTCCGCTCTTCGCTTTTTAAAGAGACTCGTAACGAGCTGTGAAGATCTCTTAAAACATATCATGTGTTTGCACACGTTTATAGAACGAGTAATACGTAGTATTCGTGTATCATGCTTGGGTTTGCTTGGGTTTACTCATGTTCCGATCTTGGTGCTTGTTCTTTTGCGCCTTGGTCGAGTTACTTCCAATCGACTTTCATTGAGTCGAGTCGACAAGCGTTGGAACGAGTCGTGACGACCCGATCGAGTCGTGACGAGTCGTCAACATTTTCTACCCTCCGACATCCATGAGTTTACTACCGGTAAGCACAATATCCGCTTCCGCTTGCGACTAGACTTCCGGTGAGTCGAGTCGACAAGCGTTGGAACGACTCGTGACGACCCGATCGAGTCGTGACGAGTCGTCAACATTTTCTACCCTCCGACATCCATGAGTTTACTTCCGGTAAGCACAATATCCGCTTGCGCTTGCGACTAGACTTCCGGTAAGTCGAGTCGTCAGTGCTCTTAGACGACTCGAGTCGATGCGGGTGTATTGGACATGGATGGAGGGCGGTTTTAAGCCCTGACAGTTGTTCAGATTGTTTTGTTTGGAGTTAATGATGATAAATTGATTAAAATTAAGTGAAAGAAAACTCAACAAGAAAATTGATTCCATTTTGTTGGGTTCTTCATCAGGCCGTCTTTTTTTTAATTATTATGACAGAACTCAAAATGATATTGTTCGTAAAATGCTTGATAGTGGCCAAAATAACTGAGTAGTTTTATGAATGTTATTAAAACGATATACTGTTGATGGACGAACCAAATAAACCTGACATGTTTTACAGTCGACAAATTTGAAGATGACATGGTCCATTAACTGGACATTTCTCTGAAAAGAACACCCATTGATGAACGATGTTGATGTTTATAGGAAGCAGACACTGGACAGTACAGTGTATGTCTTGTTTTCTACTCATGAGCGTTAGCCTTGCAAAATTGCTTGGGTTAGAGCCCTGTTGCACCATTCTTCTCATATATGTGATATCAGGATTAATATTGCAAACAACACAACAGAGAAACTACCGGATGCAAAATAGAGCACAGTGATGCAATCCCAAATGCAAGTTAATTTTGTAACCCAATAAAAATTAAGCCCTTGAGTAGCCACGAAGTTTCAAGAAAGGGGCCCCTTCACAGTAAGTGTCAGTTTACCACAATATGGTGTTGTTTATTAATGATGTAAATCTCTTGCCATAATTTTAAAATAGTCTGGCCAAACCATACCTGGAGACATTAGATCACATGATTGATGATGAGGAGGAAGAGGAGTTAGAAGAAGCTGATGATGATGAAGAAGGACAAGAGGATCAAGAAGAAGAAGAGGGAGGGCAAGAAGAACAATACGATGATGACGAGGACCTCTACATTTTATAGAGGACGAGTTTAGTGCCAGTGATGTAGAATAATCAGTCTTTACTTTATAGATTTTTTTCAATTTTATCAGCATTTCTTTCATAGATGTATTAATAATTTATAATTAAGTAAGTAAAGGATGAGTCTGAAATTGTTTTTATTGCTCTGCATAATTTACAGCAGCTTTTTCAAATTAGCCCCCGCCCAAAGGCTGAAAAAAATATGTCATTACCGTTTTTTTTTACTAAATGAACCATAAATCACTCTGTTGTCTGTGAATAGTTTTGTTGGATCGAGATTTGAGGAACAAAAGACGGTGACAGAACATTTCATCTTTGTCATAAGAACCCAGTCACAGTCGTGCATGACTAACTGTGACCACCTTCCTTAATTTTCTGGTTAAATTAGCTAATCAAAATGCATGAATTAGGTACGCTGAAATATCAAGCACCATGTAACCTGTCAGTCAATCGACTACTACCTCTCACATTTCTTTTCAGTCATAATTTAGGATTTGCTAGGTGAGAATGGATGCCATAAGGAAGTTGTTGAAAAGATGTCAAAAAATGATGAAAAAATATTAGTTTGGTGGTCTGTGTTAAACACGGAGCGAGCCTATAAATGGAGGCTGAGCGGCTCAGCCCGTCCATCACAAATTGGAATACTCTGCTTTGATTGGCTTATTCACCCAGGCGTGTCGTACTCCAGCGAGATTCGCACGAAGTAATATTTCAGGCGACCGCACAAGGGAAGGTTTTTCGTTTGTTTGCTTTCTTTTGTAAAAAGGTCAGCGAAAACAACAAGAATGGAATCTACAGAAGAAGAATTTAGACTTCATATACATGCATTTTAACTTCTTATTTTTGGTGTTTCACTTGTGAAAGCATATCGATTGTTTTCGAGTTGTTTACTCAACGTAAATGCCGTGTTTTAGCCAACAAAGTGCAAACCGCTGACCTTTTATAGGCTCGCTCCGTGTTTAAGGAAGAGCACCACTGCAAATGCAGTGATACGTATTATATTAGTATGTCCAAAGGCAAATTACCTGTCAAAAAGAGAATTTCCAAAACTATTTCTAACTTTTGTTATTTTGCCGTTGTAACAATACAAATGTCAAGATTATTTAAGAAGTAGAAAACATGTACCGTGTTTCTATCGAGTTAGAGAAACACGAGTGAAAGTTTAGGAGAACGAGAAATGCTGTGCTAAGCCAATTAATTCAAGGTCATAACTGAGTAAGGATTGCTTTGGTTTGTAAAAGATCTATAGGATTCCAGTTGATAGTGGTATTGGTAATTAACCTGTTCATGAAAACCAGTTGTATATATTCCAGTCTAGCCATAAATAAAAAAAAAGATTTGTAATCTTCATTGCCATAACTGAATTATGTTATTGCACCGTAGTGCGAGGTCCGTGTTTGTAAAACATTTTTTTTTCTTGTGTTTGTGAAACATTGGTCGAGCTCTTTTTTTACTGATAATGTTATGACGAGATCCATAGACTTGTAAAAAAAAGTACCCATATCAGTGTCCGACGTAAGTTTCATTCCATGTTGAATGCCCCATCCTTTTCCAGAGCGGTGTGCCTACCAAACAAGGACTAACAATAGAGCTATAAATATGTTGTTGAGATATCACTAAACTCCTAATTTTCGACCCTTACTTCTGCTTTCATTTCATCGTTTCTCCCGGTTAATAACAGGCAACCGTTTTAGCTAGTGTCGCTAGTTCCAGCCGATCCCGGGTATCCAAATTGTTAGCAGTCGGTGCTCCATCTGATAACCTTTAACGAGTACTTTTAAGGGAATTAAGTCTTCTATTGGAGATTCGGTGATATTTCTTTCATCAAACACTAGTTGTATATATTTCAGTCTAGCCATAAAAAAAGATCTGTTATCTTTATCAATGTCATAACTGAATTATGTCATTGAACTAGTACGACGCCCATGTTGGTAAAACATTGGTCGAGTTGTCATGGCGAGATCCATGACTTGTAAAAAAAGAAATACCCATATCAGTGTCCGACGTAATATACTGATCAAACACGAAAGACCGTGTTTGACCACATTTCCAAACACCGAGAAGAGAGCTGAAAATACCACGCACAGCAGAGTATTTTTGGCGAACTTTAAGGTGTTTGGAAATGCGGTCAAATACTGTCGTGAGTGTTTGATATATCTTCTCAATCGAAACTAAAACTAAGGAGAAAACGGAGAAATAAAATCGTAAAAATCTACGCTAATTAAGATCAGATATCCACTGAAACACTGTCACGGTCATGATTTCCTTTGCTTAAGGTGGTCTTCTACCCTCAAATTTAAATTTTTGCCTAAAAAGCCAGTTTTTGGAACATGAAGATTCAACATGCCTGACCATTTGCAAAGCGTATTTTGAAACGATTTTGCTCTGATTACTCCTTGATTTACATTAAAATTAAGAAATCTGCACACTGGTGCTATATTTCAACATAGCAACACCCATAGCAACAGTCACGGTTTACAGTGTAAAAGTACTCACAAAATGGATTTTAAAGATACTTTACGGGAAAGCTTTAGAGATGTCTACTTATGAGAATTGTGCATCATGGTCCTAAACATTGTTTCCCCTGCCATCTTAGACGCTCCTTATACTTGGTTAACATTTCTAGGAGTGTTGGGTATTCGGGTTCTCAATGGAACTAGTAAAACCTTTCGATATACCCCTCTCCCTACCTCTAGCGCTTTGTGGTGTTTTGAATAGGCCATAAAGCGCTTTGTGGTGTTTTGAATAGGCCACAAAGCGCTTTGTGGTGTAAAATATCGGAGAAACCAAATTTGTTCGGAAAATAGCTGTGAGATATCTGCGAGTCAACGAGTCATCCAGTCAAAGTTAAATCCCAAAATAAAACGCTACAAAGCGCTCTGTGGCGTTTTAAATAAGCCACAAAGCGCTTTGTGGTGTTTTGAATAAGCCACAAAGCGCTTTGTGGTGTTTTGAAAAGGCCACAAAGCGCTTTGTGGTGTTTTGAAAAGGCCACAAAGCGCTATGTGGTGTTTCGAATACTACTGCTGTTTTATAAAGCAAAACGAACTAGGAACAGTTAGAAAGTACTCCGGCCATAAAATATAATCAGCAAGAAATGTAATAAATGCTCGATTCAAAAAATGCGCGAGGAAGACTTATCCAAAAAGATTCAGTCAGCTTCAACTATTAAACATATTATGAGAAGAAGGCTTTCAGTCGCGAACCGGGAATAGAGAACCGGGAATAGAGAAATATTGCGCAGATTGAGTGGTAGTTTTACAGCACCGAAACTAAAATTGGTTACGCTGCTTATCAGAGATTTTGTTTTGCCCCTGTAATATCATTAAACGATCTGAATGATTTGAGGATAATCGAAGCGCGGAGTTTAAACGTGGCTGGCCTGGAATACGCAGTTCGCAAACCGGAGAGCAACCACTGTTTTGAAATTTTCCATCGAGCATTCATGATGAATTTGAAACTTAAAATATACTAAGCGATCAATTTGCGACAGAAATCTTCTAGGTTAAATGCAATTCTTGCAAAAAGCTGCTGTATATTTCCGTTGAGAGTCAAAGCCAAGTCAAATATTGCTCCAGTGCCCTACCCCTCGAAAACTCAGTTTTACTCGAAGACCGAACTGCAACGGAGATTAGTTACCAGTCTTATGCTGCGTGTTATCAGATAGAACATATGATATGATTGGCTCAATTACGTCAGAGGACATATCTGCCACATAGCCCATTGCAGAAACGTGAGAAGACTGGGACGAGTTTCTTATATTGATTAGATTGAAAATCTAAACATTTCAACTGAAATGTTACTGAATGAAAAGCTACCCAGCCAAGTTTGAGAGTTTTCAGTGGAAAATTGTTCAAATGGAACAATCTCAAAAGTTGCCAAATTCCATACAAATTGTGGCTTGTCTACCCAATCCATACAAACTCTCTATTTTAGGTGATATTTGAAAGAGCCACCATTTTGCAATTTTCCTTCTCTAAATACTTCTATTCTTGGTAAATACTCTCAATTTAGTTCATCTTTCATTTGAAAATCATAGTTTTTCAAACAAACGGAAAACAACCATACTCTTTCCCAGTCCTCTCACGTTTCTGCAATTGCCTATTCGCTACTTGCACATAACCATAATCCTTTGCGTTTTGGGGGGGTAACCAGTAGAAGAAATGTATGGTATCATGACAAAAATTAGTTCGGTGAGCTCGCAAAACCAGCTACTAATGCTTAAAAATACACCAGAATTTACCAAAATCATGATAGGAGAAATTTGTACTAGTTTATAACTAAATTGTAGAGAATTTTTTTTTTGTCCATACATCTTCTTGTAATTTTACAGACGATGTATGGACAAAAAAAAAATTTCTCTACATTTAGTTATAAACTAGTACAAATTTCTCCTATCATGATTTTGGTAAATTCTGGTGCATTTTTAAGCATTAGTAGCTGGTTTTGCGAGCTCACCGAACTAATTTTTGTCATGATACCATACATTTCTTCTACTGGTTACCCCCCAAAACGCAAGGGATTATGGGTCATGTGCAAGTAGCGATTGTTGACACAACTGCAACGACGGAGGACTAAGACGAGGTTTTTTTGCTCGTCCTGTCCTCGACTAGCGAGAGCCTGGAACAGGCTAGACAAGGACAGCGAAAAGGACCATGGGAAGCAGCTTTCTGCATAGAGACGGAGACGAGGGAGACATTTCACTTCCGTGTAGTTGATTTCTATCGTTTGGTGGCATGAGTTAGCAAACGTCGTTCAACACTAGTGAATATGGACATTCAGGATTGTAAAGATTATGTGTTTAAATTACTTGTGTATGGAACATTATTTTGTCAACTAACAATAACAGGTATTGTACGTTTCCAGACGTTCCATGAATTAGCTTCTTTTGCATTATAACGTACGTGGCTTGGTTGTGCTCATCTTAAGAATCATTTTTAACATCTTGGGACTTGTAAAAGCTTACCTGTACCTTGAAATATGTGTATTTCAGATGCTACTATCACATGGACCCTTCCTCCTCCACAACGTGGTCCGTTGCAAACAAGCGACGTTTCAGTTCGAACAACGATCCAGCAAGTTATTAACGCTTCTACTGAGGCACATTTGACATGGAACTTTACTTTCTCTGGTGAAACACTTGAACGCGTGGTATTCGGAAAAGGTAAAGTCCGAATTGGCAAGAAAACACCTTCAGGAACAGTTTCGATAGATCCGACAGCGAACTTTCAGGAGCATTTCGACATCAGTCGCAGTGACCCAGCAACATTGATTATTTACAACGTGACAGAAGCAGATGAAGCGGTGTTTTCCTGCAAGGTAGAGACTAACATAAAGGAATGGACGGATGAAATTGAAGTACAGATTGTTGGTAAGTCGTTGAAAACCATGCTAGAACGTCAACTTTTAAATTGTCTTAATTTACAGCTCTGTGTTATATAATTTGTCTGTATAAATACATGTAAAGGAGCCCGGAACGATGTTCTTAGCATGATTTCTTATACGGAAATAGAATCAGAAATGAAAATTCCCTGAAAGTTTTTAGGACTTCTTATGACATCTGCTTATGTCAATTTATAGCCTTATGTGCTACCTAAACATGAAGAAGATTATGTGTATGTATAGTGTCAGTCATGTCAATTAATTTTCAGTTTGACAGTTCAGTAAAAATAATGGGTTGGTAACTTCCCAGGGAGATATTACGATACGATGTAATGCAGGTCCCTCAGGGCAATAGCCAGCGTTTGCTGACATCAGGATCCTTGGGGTGGGACATTTTAAATTTTATTTTTGCCCAAGGGCTGGATATTTGCCTACCCACGTATCAACGCAATGTAAAAAGCAAATCAAGAAGCGACAGAGGTTAGTGGTTAACATTATTACCGTGGAAAATAACTTGCGTAGTCGAAAATTTATTGATGAAAACTTTTTTCGGGTGGCTGAAGAGGCATAATATTTCTAGACAAACGTATAGCTTTCTCGAAGTAAAACTACGCCATCTCCGAAGAGGAACGTACATGTACGACGACAAATATGATATCCGTGATAAGGATCTACCTACTGTGCTTGCAAACAGTTCTAATCACAGCCGCGCCCGGTGTCACAATAGGGACCTTAAGATACTTTTAAAGCATGTTTCACTAAACTGCTGAATGCTTTCTTTGCGAGTATCTTCAGATATAGATGTTACAATCGATCAAGAATATTCGTAGTTACGTGCAATGCAGATGGCTAAATGTTTGGAGTGTTTTCTTTTACTTTAACACACTTTCTTGCCAAAACTATTTTTCCAGAGGGTATGGGGGTGTACAAAATAGCAGTGGAAATTCCGGAGGGGTGAAGGGTTATTTTAGTGGTCCAAAAATGGAAATTCGGGGGAGGAGGGGGGGTTTTATGTGAAATTCCCTCCGTGGTGGGGGTATGGATATTTTCTGGAACTACACAATAGAAATGAGCCTGAACAATGCTTAAACACAGGGCAAGTTACAGAGGTGTCAGACTCGACGAAGCGACAGGGAGAAAATAGCGGAAATCTTGCAGACCTGTGACCTCTAGTAACAAAAACGGTCGAGCGACCGAAAAGAGAACGGCAAATGTACAAATGCCACAAACTGTAGGAGTCGTGTAGGTCTGTCAACCCATTTTAAAAACACGTATTTGTTTTGGTGAGAATATTCAATGTACCGCATATTTACGGACTTAGTAATGCATAATTACTGATCGAACAAATCAGCGTTCATGACCAGATTCGGGACAGATTTTCGTCATCAGTATGGAATTTTCGGCGGTAAATCGCAGACGTCCTTCTCGCGAAATGCCACCCGGGCCGGGAGCGAAGAAGGACGGCAGAGAACCCAAACAAGATGCTGTTCTCCTACGTTTCATCTCTTGTTGATCACATATGGACCAAATGAAATAAAGCCCATATAATACATGTATATGAATCTTAAAGCTATATGAGATAATTCATAAAAGTCATTTACATTTTTCTTTGTCACTAAATAAATGGATCACAATGTCTTTAACTCGTCAATGACAAGTACACTGTGAACGCCTATGAACTGCGCATGTCAAAATAGAATGACTGTGATAATTAAACAAAAAAAATAAACCAAAAGTAGCATTTTACATAGTGTGTTGACTATAGAGTCGAACCTCGATTATCCGGACTCATCGGGACCTCGGTAAATAGTCCAGATAATCGAGAGTCTGGTTAATCGGAAATATGAATATTATGAGATAGAAATGTAAACAAAAGGTATACAGCAAAGAAAACATCATTTTAATTGTCAAATCTACACAGCCTGTATATGAGCGTTGGTGACTATTTCAGCTGGTGGAAAGTCTTTCTTAAACCACTCGGCGAAGATCTCCGAATTCATCCAGGCATTTCTTTGGGACTTGTACAGTGTACAGTACCGCTCAAAAGTAAGTTACCACCCTCTCGCGAGACGAGAATCTCGTCTCGCGAGACGAGACTCTCGTCTCGCGAGACGAGAATCTTGTCTCGCGAGACGAGACTCTCGTCTCGCGAGACGAGAGTCTCGTCTCGCGAGAGCCTAAAAAAACTGTAAGTTCAACTGCTTGAATTTCTCGCGAGACTTTAATAGCCTATTGTAACTTCGCACGCTCGAACGTTTGCCGAACTCTGTCGTTTGTTTGTCACGTTCATTTGAGACTGACTCTTAAACTTTTCAAATCTACTTGGCTCAAAAATCATAGCCAAGAATATGCTGCAAAGCTTTCTATTTTACAGCTGTAAAAGCCTATTGCAATGCGAACTTGCGCGCTCGAACGAAGCGTTTGCCGAACTCTGTTGATCGTTGAGTTATCACGTTCGTTTGAGATTTGACTATTAAACTTTTCAAATCTACTTCGCTCGAAAATCGTAGCCAAGAATATGCCGTCGTTTATGGGCTTAAGAGTGCTCAAATCTGTACGATAAAAGTTTGCCGATCGATCGTAGCGTCCTCTTTTGCCAATTATATAAAGTGAAAGTCGTGGATATTGAAGCTATTGACTTCACTTTTACCGGTCATTTAGAAATGTTTGTAAACCAGGAAGAAAGCAGTGATGCAAACATTTAACAGTTTCATGTTCGAAAACAAATACGTACAGACAGTTCTTGGCTTTTGTGTCATTCGCATTTTTCAAGATCCGCAAAATTGAACATCATTTAGAACAGATTTACACTGTAGATCGATGATCGACGGGCATTATTACATTTGAAAGAAATTAGGAAGCGTGCATTTTACAGTATTACAGTAACCGGGTAAGTAACGCCGAGTCGAGCCCAGAATTTTTTTCTCGCAGCAGGGAGAAGGAGAAAAATATCCCCGCCAAATCATAGATCTCGGCCAAGATAAGACGCATCGAAGAAAAATTGTTCAACAAACCCCAGTTTTAAGCGTTAAGATCCCAAGATTGCATCTAAGATAAATAAAAGTTAAACGCTGATAAAAGTATAGTTTAATTCATATGGGGGGAAACTGGCAATTGAGCATTCGCAAAAAGGTAAAAAAAGAACCCATATTGAGATCTATTGAGCCTTGTCACGTTGGCACCAAGATCATACATTTATGTCAAAAATTTGCATAAGTTAACATGACGTTTCAGCGTTCAAATAAACACCAGGGTGAACCCGAAATAAACGTAACATTAACGAAAAATTTCCAAAAATAAAGGATTCAATGGATACAATTGAAGGAAAGGATAAGTGTTAGTACATTTCAGTTCTCCAACTCAGCTGTGAAGTAGACGCTAGTCTCGATTGAAACCAACAACATTCAACGCTACATTCAACGTGGTTTTGTCTGTGCTTAAATTAATTCTTTCGTGTAAAAGAAGTTTTGTGAATTAAATTTACTTTTGATACGACATGAAATAATCAATTTTCTGTAGTATTGGTATTGCAAGAGGCTAACGTAGTAGCGAGAAAATTCCGAACAAAGTGTAAATATTTTCGTAATTCACGTGGGTGAAAAGTTCTGTGTATCGGCACGCCTCGGCAAGCTGGTTGGATTCTTTGTCTGAAGTGTTTCCAAGATCCTGGTCGAAAAAATGATAACTCCGGGACACAAATTATTCATTCAAATGGTAAAATACTCTTTCCTTGAGCAAAAAATGGTTTATTAAAGTTTCAATTGTGTGCCGCTCATGTTAAGTTATTTTTTTCATCAAAGAAAAGTTCTGTGTTTCGGCGCGGGTTGGGAAGTCGCTTGCTTGGACCGTGTTTACTTCATGTCGAAAAAAAATGTTATCTTTCATTTGTTTTTGCTCCTTGAAGATGGGACTGTAGAAGCGTCTATTCCCGGTTCTCTTCGACAAAACACAGTGAATTTTTTATTCAACGGCAAAATACTTCCGTGACGTGTAATGAATATACAATCGGTTTTGTTAATTTCAGCTAGTCTGAAGGTATACGCGCGTATACTTTATACGGGTTTTCATAAAGAGAGGCCTTTTCCTCGTCTTTTCGTTTGTAATGACAACATTTAAGTTCAAGTTTAATTCATCTGGAATGAAAACAATGAGTTCCAGTTCAATGGACTTGCAGAGGCACGAAATTCAAATTCGATCTCGATGCAGCGAGGAATAACTCGGAGTAATCGGAGAAAGATTGAAACTTTACCAAGCGCTTTCCATAACGGATCAGCTTCTTCAATTCTGGCAATAGTACCGATCTTGCGAAACAAGTTTCGTTTCAGTTCAATTGGCAATTAAACATGCTAAAAAACATTTCACCGACTGGTGCGATGCAATGTTCCAATAATTTGCTAACGTCTTCGCGTTCGTTTCTTCATACATTTAACTTCAGTTCTTCATAACTCCAGTCCATTAAAGTTTTTGGTTTGCAATGACAGTGTTGAAACTAGCGAAGCAAGTTTCAATTCAAGGCCTCTTCACGCCGTATTAGCAGGAATTTCACGAAGCATACATGTACATCGCGGCAAACCCGTCGCGAGAAATAAATCGTTTTCTTGCAAGCCAATTGCTTGAAATGTATTCCAAAATATACGCTTCAGTGGTTCTCGCGAGACGAGACTCTCGTCTCGCGAGTCGAGACTCTCGTCTCGCGAGACGAGTCTCTCGTCTCGCGAGACGAGACTCTCGTCTCGCGAGACGAGAGACGAGAGGTGGTAACTTACTTTTGAGCGGTACTGTATATCATGGGAAGCACATCCATGTTAAAATGCTTAAAGCATCTCAGCTTCGCAGATTTCCCAATAAGAACAGGTTTTGGTTTGAGTTCCAGTAGCATTTGTACTGCAGCCCAGCACAGTTAAACGATCCTTTGCTTTTTTTAATCCTGGAGCAGATTTTCCACAACAGGAAACAAGAGTTATTTGCAGTAAACACTTCCACAAAAGTCTAGTCTCGTCGGCATTGTAGGTTTGTTCGGGGATCAGATTCTTTTCATCAATCTAACTGCGTAGAGAAATGTTTCGCTTTCTCTTGAAGAAGCGGACCTGAAATCGGTGCCATAGGCAAGTGCAATTTGAGAACTTTCAAAACATCAGGAGTGACCATAAATCACGAAATGCACGAGCAGGTTCATACAATTTTTTATTTATTATATTCTCAACAAAATTACTCTAACACGCTACTTTGTACGCGTTACGTACTACTTAAAACGCTTCAATGCTCACATGTTTTATTTGAACCAATCAGAAATAATATATAGATTTAGGCCAGCCTAAAAGCGTAGCTCCTGGGCCGGGTTGTTCAGAGCCCGATCAAACTAGCCGAGGATAAAGTAGAATTTTGATTTGAGTTTTGTAACTTTGCGGTGAGATTTTCTGTATATTGTTTTTGTGTTTTGAATTTTAATGAAAGCAAAATACGCAAAACAAAAGCAGTGAAAAAACTTTGTACAAAAGAAAAGGTTATAATTCGGTTAAATTTTAATCCTGGGTTAGCGTTAACCGGCTTCCTACCAACCCTACGCTGTTTACAGCAAGTTAATCCTGACATGAGCCCGCGATCTGATCGAAAAAAGCAGCACTTGGGCAGCGGTCAACTTTAAAAAAACACGTGACCTCGATGAGCCCTGAACTTGAGCCCGCGATATGGTCACGTGATACTGGTCAGCGGATTCCTTGTTTTGACAGGTGTCAATTGACTGCAACATGGATGTCCAAAGGACGCTTTAAACCAAGGGTACATGTGCTCTGTCAACCTACAAGGAAAGCCCGCGAAAACTGAAGCCTCGTTTTGGTTTACGTGTCAATTGTGGCCGCCATGTTGCGCGACTCCACCACCGTCGTCGTCGTCGTCATCGTCGTGCGTACGCGCCCACGAGCAATACCGCTAGCCATGATACACATGAGAAAATCAGTTCATGGGTTCCCTTCAGTTTCCTAATATGGGTATGGGGCTCCGCTTGGCGGCCTTCGGCCGCCGGAGCTCTGCTATAATAAGAAATAAGTTCTCTGGTATATAAGAAATAAGTTCTCTGGTATAATAGCTCTGCTATAATAAGAAATAAGTTCTCTGCTATAATAAGAAATAAGTTCTCTGGTAAAACTAGTTTTAAAAACTATGAGCGTTCGACAGACTAAACTGCTGTCTACAACGGATAAAAACGTGTGAAGAATAGAATGAATGGGAGCGGGCACAAATTATTGTCCGCACCAACAGTGACTTTGGGATGAATTGACTCTCAAGTGCTCTGTGGGTAAAATGAAGGTGAATTTTCTGCTATATTTAAATAATATTAATAACATTATTTTCCAAGTTTTCCAAGGTGTGGAGCGATTTGCGCAAACGCGTGTTAAAATACACGTGCCAAAATGCTTGTTAAAGCAAGTTAGAATTTTCATATATCTGGTCACAAGCAAGTGCTTAGAACGGGAAAACATGTTGTTGTTGGAGTTTTAATTTGTAATGAAATTTATTTTGACACGCCAGACATGAACAGGCTTGCGAGCGAACTTGAATTATGTTGTTTTCAACATGACATGTGACGCAACATTTGTTGTTTTCACAATTTTGTGATGTAAAGTTTGAGAAAAGAAACTGATTCTTATCTCTGATTCTGTAAGGCGTAAGAAAGTGCTTGAAATGGGAAATGTTTCTTTGTTTAGCTTATAGTGGAAATGAAATCTATATTGACGAACCAGACATAAGAAAATTTTGCGAGCATTGTATGTGTGATAATGGATTCTTTTGATGATTTCTTGATGGGAAGTTTTGAATTTTCATATCTCTGGTTCTACAAGGTGTAAGAGAGCACTTGAAACAGGAAAGTATTCCGTCGTTTAAGCTTTTATTTGAAATGAAATTCATTTTGACACGCCAGACATGGAAAGTTTTTGTGAGCGAATTTTAGAGACAAGCCAAAGACAAGCGATGCACCATGTGTGATAACTGATTCTTTTTGACGATTTTGTGACGGGAAGTTTTTTAATTTTCATATCACTGGTTTTATAAGGCATAAGAAAGCTCATGTTCGGTTGTTTAAGCTCTACTTATTTGAAATGAAATTCATTTTGACGCGCCAGACAAGACAAGGTTTTGCGAGTGAATTGTATGCATGTTATGTTAACCCATTGACTCCTGCATGAAATTGCCCGCGACCCACCCCTAATTTCCTGGCGCTTTTTTGAAATATTTCAGAGCGAGCGAGAGCACAAAAATAAACCATATGCACAGTAACCACAGACACAAGATCAGGTTTCAAGACATCGTTTAGTTGAAGTTGAATAAATAAAGGGTCAAAATATTAAAAAACATTAACAAAAAGAACTCAACCTGATGTGTAAAACTGACGAGGAAACAAGAAATTATTTTATTTCTTTACAGAAGCTGAGAAAATTCAATATGTGAAAATCAGTTAATTATTGACTTTGGAGGGCAAAACGAAACCAAATACAACAAAAATTCCATAATCGTTCTATAATGGCTAACATGTGAGAAACAATGAAAAATAAAAGCAAAGAACTCATGTAAAAATCAATCTGAAAAAAAGAAATCGAGCAATTTCTTCGCCGCGCGACGAAATATTACGGTGCTGTAAAAGAAAGATGAAAGTTGTAAGTCAAAAAGCCAATTATTTGGAGATCAGTCGTATTTCAACTGTGTTAAATTATTGCCCAATTAGTTCTTTTCTCAGGAGTTCTTTACTAGCTGAAAACGACTAAAAAAATAATTTGAATGACGCAAATAAAGTGAACAAACAAACCATGGAGATCGCCGTAAATTGAATACATGTATGCAGAAATCCTGCGTGCAAAAATACTGTTCACTTTTAAAACTAAAAATTCCCAATAAAGGCAACCAAATGAAAGAACATGAAAGCAAGTTCAATAACAATAAATTTTCATTCAAGACGAGGCAAAAAACCCTATCTAAAAGCAATAGAATGTTCAAAATTCCGCAGACGTGCTTCGCTGCATGGCCGCATGTTCAAATTAATTCTTGACGCTAAAGAGAAAGCTTGAGTTTTTGCCGACGACTTTTGCAGTCATTTTATCGGCCGTGGCTACACCAATCGTTCTAACAGTTCAATTCAACTTTGAAGTAATACTGTACATTACCATTTCTGTTTCTTAAGTCCAGGAAGCTGCTTTAAACCCGCAATCTGTATTCAAAACTCACTTGAAAGTGCACCGATCGTCATGTTTTCATGGCACTTGAAGGAAGGAAAAATTCTTCACCAGAAAGATTGGATGACTCTGTACACCTTGATCTTCCATTCTC